>JAOBYE010077782.1:0-50449 GCA_025403585.1 Parazoanthus swiftii
TCAAGGGGGACAGATTGATACATTCCAATTCCGCTCATCCTAAATGAATACCCTACATTCCAATTCCGCTGGTCAGGAGTCAAGCTCATCAAGGTGTTAATTTATGGATGCCAATTCCGCCGGTCAGGTGGTCGAGCTCATTAAGGCGTTAATTTATGGATGCCAATTCCGCCAGTCAGGGGGTCGAGCTCATTAAGGTGTTAATTTATGGATGCCATTCCCGCTAATGGGGGGGTATACTACTCCTGGGTCTAAAACTTCAGTTTCAGTTCAGCTATAAGAAGGAGAATATAGACAGAAAATCAAGCCAAACAAAATCTGTTACTGTCCCGTAACCGGAAGGCCGACATGCCTGAAGTGAACACTTTCTGGCAGCCCAACATTCCCGAGACCAGAACTGCATCAGTTGAGTTGGCCGAGTTGCCCCTAACAGCAGGCACCTAGGGTACAAAATAATAGTCTGCGCGGAGGCTACAATTTAAGAGCAAGTTGAGGTTTGTTTGCGAAACGTTCAAGAACCGATTACTGAACCTTGCCCAAAATTATCAGCTAAATGTGCGCACGTCGGCTGCTTATCAGATTTGTAAAAGTCTTAGGCACAAAAGTTTCAATTGTAGTCTTGATATCTCAAGGGATTTAACAAAAGCTTAAAGTCAGGATCGGAAACTTTATGAGTTTTCATTTGCGTTTTCAGGTTGCATGCCTGGCAGAAGTAACAAAATACAATAAATTATTGTGATTTACATAGATTAAAGCGAAGATTGTCATTGGCTTCCTCGCCAAATCAATTTCAAGGTTAATGTGAAAGAACTGCCTTCCACCCCTTTTTGAGCTAATTGTAAGGAAGGGTTTTATCCATACTGAGACAACTCATTTCTTTATTTCTTGAACTAAGTGACAAACTAGTGAACACTACTGAGGAAGTTTTTGCAGCCTTTAATCGAAATTGTTCTTACCACGGCGTGCATCGACTTGCACGACTACCAAGTTTAGAAAAACAGCCGTCAAATTTCATTTTGTAGAAAATATATGGTTCACCTGAAGTAGCTTTAACTATTCGAAAAGAAAAACCGTGAGGTTAAATCTAATATATAGAAAAGAATAGTGTGTTTTTCGGGCGGTCGGTCCCACTGAAGTGCGTGAGTCTCACGGCTAATCAGTGAAGACCAACTATGCACATAAAAGTAAAATGATTAGACTATAAACATATTCTGTAGATGACTTCGAGTTCCGTTGTCCTATAATATACTTGTTGGAACCCCATGGCTATAGAAAGTTAGTATCGGCTCCTTTGCTAACCGAACGCACCCCAAATCAGTTATACTTGAGGCTCGAAGGAAAATTTTGTTAGTATAGGGTTCCCTGTCTATCATACACGCTACAACTTGTGTGCACTAACATGTAATCAAGTTCAACAAAAGAAAAATTACTATTTTCTTATTTTTTTTTCTATTTAAGAAAAAGTTAGTTAGTTTGTTTTTATGCAGTAGTAGATCTCAACGCCAACTGACCTGGAAAAATCCGTACCAAAATGGGAATTTCAGATTAAACCTTGGGGATGAGAGGGAAACTGGATCACGACTTGGTGAAGTAAAGATGTTTTTCTAGGTTTCTCTATTTGATGGTCAGAAATTAATTCTATGATATTTTATGGGGATTGCGAACAGTATTAAAACGAAACTACAATGACAATGACGTTTTAAATAGCTTTGTGCAGTCGTAAAAGAAAGCAGATATGAAAAATAAAAGTATGTAATTCACAGAAGTACCTGGAGTGTTTGTCAAAAGAGACTAAAATCCCCTACACCTTGAAACTGACCAAACGACTTGCATGGAAGGTGTCAGTGGATACCTTCTATAAAAAGGTTCACCAAAATAAAGTTTCCAGCTATTGTAGCCGTTATGTGAGGCGAATTTCCACTAGCGTATATAGTGATGCGTGGCCTCGACTGGCGTATACATGTTTCTGTGAATGTATACCATCGGGTTTCGCGCTTTTAGTCAAAGGTATATTGTTGAAATACATTCAAGAGCAGACCCTTCAGTTTTATAAAAAACTCGTCGAGGCTCAAAAACTCCAAAATCCAAGACTAAGATAGCATGCATTGCGCGACGAGCTGCAAGGGAGACTAAGACTAAGACTAAGACTAAGAAAGAAAGAAACAATTATATATTTCTATAAATTTTCAAAATGGAATGGAGAACCGCTCACTGTATATCGTGAGAAAGAGAGCAGTGTATTGTCACAATTGATTTGGTAAACAGTCAATAGCAACGCTTTTAGGTACACACACGAACCGAGTTAGATTATGGGAGCAGCCTTGGAACGTATTTATACAGACACAATCGTCTTGAATTTTTTGCAAATATTGCGTACGTTATTCCAGCGGATGGAAACAAATATTTCATTGTACAGTTGAATTGTAATATAATTCCCTGAGAGGCTCTTCCAGTTTCCTGTAGAGCAACAATTAAGTTTCACCTTGATTTAAATTCAAAATTTGTTGGGATTCTGACAACAAATAATTAAATTTGCTTCCTTGGAACTTTGTGTGAATTTTCACGTGCATTTTTAGCACGTTTGGCATAAAAAGAATTGTCTGTCAGGCGTAAAAAAACTCGGATTTGCATAAACTGATAAAGCAATGGTGAATTTGTTCCCCGCTAGCGCCAATTGTGCCGAATGTTGATGTTTGGAAGCGTCTCACCTTTTCTGAAGAATAAAGTCGTAGGAATTTCACAATTCAAAGACATCTCTTCTCCTTAACACAGGTGAGTGATAAACTATAAAATTTTAACAGCAATTCTGAAATAACTTTGACCTCGTGTTCAAACTTGCGCCAAGACACTGTTTGACACGGATACAGCAGAATATTGTTATTGCGTTTTAAAAGCATGAATTCGTAACTCAAAAACTAATGACAACTTTTTCGTCTTCTCAGCTATTATTAAGATACATTCATGATCCAAAATGTCAATGGTCTTGATGGTTTTTTAAAAAACTGCCAAATGTTGGCCGTCTCTTTTAATGTTCCAAGAGTCCACAATTTTGGCTGATATTCCGGAATACAACTTGAATACCGAGAATAAAACCGACTTTAACAGACGCTTGAGTTATATATCTTGTAAGAACACATCATACTTTACTAAAACTGTCCTTTTTAAGACAAATTGTTTGACTTATCGGTGG
Source organism: Parazoanthus swiftii (assembly GCA_025403585.1). Classification (NCBI taxonomy): domain Eukaryota; kingdom Metazoa; phylum Cnidaria; class Anthozoa; order Zoantharia; family Parazoanthidae; genus Parazoanthus; species Parazoanthus swiftii. The sequence goes on from JAOBYE010077782.1 coordinate 3,191, forward strand.
GACCACTAATTCATATTATGGGGAAGTTGTATTTTTTCTGGATTAACTAGATGTACTACTTAGCACGGGTAATTTTTTTCTAAACACCTCCTATACATGGAGTAAACCAGGAGTGTCTCCTTCTCTTGGTGATGTGTTAAATCTGCTTTTGTGATTTACATACATACACACACACACACACACACACACACACACATGTTTATTTCAAGATGCAAACTAATTACATTAACAAAAGGAAAAAAAAGAAAGTTCACCCTGAAGGGAAGTTGAGAGGTTGGCCCTATTTGACAACTCCCGAACCACTTCAGAACCACTTGAAGTGTTTTGTAGTCAACTAATGTTGCTAAAGGCACGAAAACTGCTGCCGCAAATAACTTTGTGTAACTGAAATGAAATGTGAAGAAATAAAAGAGAGTATGACTTTAGGAACTGAATTCAAAACGAAGGAAAAAACCAAAAAAGAGAGAAAATTATCCACGCCAATGTATACTGAAACCGTACGTTTCTCACTTGATCAGGGACGTAGATGGCCTTTTTCAACAAGTGGTACAAAGGGTATATTACAAAACAATTACCTTTGTAATGGTACAGTTCTCTCATCTGTCTTATAATTTTATACAATACTTACACAAAAGTGTTTTACAAAACTCGAGCTGGGTGTCGGTACAGCTTTGACTGGGTAACGTTGATACACTCCGTTGCATATGGACTGTCAAAGACTAAAAATCTTTCTAATTCAGTTTAAATGTGACTCCAGACCTAAATTGAACAATGGTAAGTTTGTATTTAAAACTAAGGCCTCGTCCAGACGTAGGCGGGTATGATTTGACTGCCCACACGTAAACGCGAATACGATTCCAAAACGCTAGATTCATTCACTGAGCACGCGCGCGCTTACTGAGCATGCGCATAACTAAATTACTAAGCCCGCGAAAGTCAAGTTTCCGCGCCATCTTTGTTTACTTTCACAACATGTTGTTCATTCACTCGACTTTTATTCCTCAATTTAATTTTTATCGTGGCAAACTTCAGCAAAAAGACATCGTGTTTGATAACCTCCGTTTTCGCCCGTTCATAAGAATACAAAAAAATCTCTGTTCTCAAAAATCTCCACCCCGGAGAGTGTATTTGAAAACCTCCGCTTTCGAACCCCGAAAACGCCGGCCGGCTACGCGTGTAGAAAAAATCTCCCTTTTCGAAAATACCCGGCTATGTGTGGACGGAGTCTAAGAATCCACTCCCTATTTTAAAAGGCCCCTAGTTCAGCTAGGTAAAACAATAAACGTGCGTTTAATCTTTGTCTTAAAGATTTTGCTCGTAAGTATTCAAAGCAAAACCGAGAAGTAACAAAGTCCCTTTCCACCAGCGAGCTGTTGTTCTTAATACTTTCCCTGGATGCGACGGTTTGCAGGTTACGATGACAAATGGTGGACTCTATCTTCTCACAAGTCTAGTAGCAATAGTTGTCCTGGCCATCGCGATAGGAATTATTCTCTTAATCAAACGAAGTCGGCTATGGAGAAGGGAAAGGTATCGCACTCCGCTGCCAGCCGTCAGAAGGGACATACCTGTGATCAGGTGCTGTGACAGCACTCCCTTTGCAATCCCTCCTCTTCAGAGCACGAGCGATATAGTCAATATAGAGATTCAACCGTCTGTGTTTGACCTACCTCCACACGAGTCCGCCGCGCCTAAATCATCCACACCCACAGACAGTACACCACAGATAAAATTCTCAGTTCACTACGACAAGGATTCGTGAGTATTGGTTTACTTGTTAACTCTTCAATTACCTCATCTGTTCTATTTTACTGGATGATCGACTAAATGTAGGGATACTGTATGTTTGCCTCCTTCTTTGTCTAACTTTTTGTATACAAGCTGTTTTTTTATCATATCATATCATATCATATCATATCACATCATATCATATCATATCATATCATATCATATCATATCATTTCACATCGTATCGTATCGTATCGTATCGTATCGTATCGTATCATATCATATCATATCAAATCATATCATATCATATCATATCATATCATATCGTATCGTATCGTATCATATCGTATCATATAATATCATATCATATCATACGTGATATATGATATGATATGATATGATGTGATATGATATGATATGATATGTTATGATATGATATCATATCATGTCTTGCCATGTCGTAGTGTCGTGTCGTTTGGTGAAGTGTCGTGTCATGTTGTGTTTCAAGTGTTGCAACACAAGATCACCTCAGTTCTACTTCAGTGCCAGTGTACACAAATCAGGCTGGTTTTGAAAACTCGAAAAATGGTCGGTCCCGTACACTGATCCACGTCATTAACAGGGCCGTAGCAAGCCTTGGAAAACTGGGGGGGGCACCGCCGAGAGCCGAAGGTATGAGTCTTTTATGGGGGTCTGGGGGAATGCTCCTGGAGAAATTTTGAAAATAAGTTTGTCTAAAAACGTGTTTCCTGGGTTTTAAATGCCATTTGAAACAAAATCAAAATGTCTAAAACTAGTAAAATAAAACAAGTTTTTCTCAAACTTGGAGCAATTTTCTGAGCTTGATACATTTGACACATTTGCTGGTGAAAAAACTGGGGGGGCACGGGCCTCTCCGGCCCTACCCCTTGCTACGGCCCTGATTAATTCTAAACTAACTGCATCATATACGTTTGACATCAGGTCCAACTTGGAAGTCGAGTTACTTGACACAAAACACATCAACTTTGGTGAGGAGGAAGACTTAGAATTCGAGCAGGCCTCTAGCAGCAAACACGAATCGTTTCTGACAGTGCCACAACAAAGTAAACGCCGAAGGCGGCGCCTGCGCAGTACAAAAAAGTCTTTCAACTTTGAAATGAGTTATGACGACTTGCAGCTACATTGTCTCCAGTTCTCGGTGATGTGTCGCGACCAGACCTCCCGTCAAAAGGTGATTGGTGACGTAATCCTTCCAATGGCTGACCTCACTTCTCAAGGTGTTGACGTCACCAGGGAATTAGTCATGTGGCGGGACGTACAGACACTGGAAATGCAACAAGAGCAACAGATGCAACGAGTGCACGTGAGTGAAAATATAGAGCTTTATCAGACCCTCGAAAAATCTCACAAATGCCTGTGACAACCTTCTCCAGTCCGTCACATCCCCCATCCCGCCGCAACCCTTGCTTGACATTTTTTGAAAATAAACTTCATGGGCAAGAGGAGTTGATTACGAAAAGATATTTATATACGCAAACATGTGAAAAAATCAACTTCTTAGTTAAAGAAAATCCATTTTAGATACATCTTTCTCATACTGAAGAGTTGGGCGGGATTTTTTGTTTTTGTAAATATAAGCAAAATATTGAAAAAATGTCGATTCCAAGTTAAACCGTTATAGACATGTTCATTGTAGGGCGGGATTTTTTAAAGAATTTAAAAGATCCTTTGTTACCCAAACATTTTCCGTTTTCGCTCTCGCAAACTTCGTCCTCGACAGTTACAACGAACTTCTCCATTTTAACCCTAGATCCACTGTTATAAGCGTCAGTTCAGTTTTCATGCACAATGTATAAATTTCTGACTCAGGACTTTCTTGTATGGTAGTAAAAAGTAGTAACATAGTGACTTCGAACTGTGGTGGAAGTGAAAAACAGTACTGTGAAATATGCATATGAAACCAGGAAATCCTATTTACAGGACACAATAGGACTTACTACAGAACACAATTATAGAACCTTATCGTAGAACACAAAAAGACTAATTACATAACACAATAGGACTGATTACATAACACAGTATGACTAGTTACATAACACAATATACTACTTTAATAATTCGCTCCAGTGACCATAAACAGTATCTTCAAATCGAGGTCAAGCTCCAAGTTCTCATACATTTGCTGTATTTTGGTCCTACTGGCTTCGACTCGAAGTTCTTGTTCATGGCCGCTGGGGCGTATTATGAAAGTGGTCAATAGGACTAATTATATAACACAGTAGGACTAGTTACATAACACAATATCAGAACGCAATACGAGACGGACTTCTGGGTTTCCAATCAAACTCTGCACCCGCGCTATTTCAACTGGTTCATAGGTAGATTTTGAAATATTTCTTTTATCATATTCCGATAGTCTATTACATTTGTTTTTCGCACATAGCAAATTGAAGGCGACACATAGTAATGTTTTAATATTGTTATCATAATAATAATACGAAGTTTTTATACCACAGGAATCACCTGTAAGACACGCACATCTCGAACTTGAGTTGCAGAAAAAGCAACAATGTACCCCGTCCTGATTTGATCAACTGCTGAGAAGAAGGAACTGGCTGGGGATAATTTTTAAATATTGGTTCTGTTTTAGTTATGCATCTGTTAATGTTACGCACCGGAGGAGGAGGTGGGATGTGCGCAATGGGGATTTGTTCTCAAACGTTAAAAACTCGTCTGGTTGGGGCAGAATTGTTTTAGTAAAAGTTGGTTGTTAGAACCCTATGAACGAAACCTGACCTGGGCCGAGTTGTCTTGCCGCGTCACGGAGGGAAGACTTGTCATGCTTGATTCGCAACAAAAAGCAGCTGAGCAAAAACGCCTGCTATGCGAGCTAGTTGTTAGCGAAGTGTCCATTCATTGTAGCAAGGGGTGAGTGAAAATATTTAGAGGCCTTTGAAGGTTTATCAAAATGTCCTAACAAAAAGGGTTCCTGGAAAAGCACAAGTTGCAAGGAAGGGGAGGGGGGGGGTGGTTTGCAGTTGCGAAAATATTTTAAGAATGTTTCAAATACAAAAGGGGGCGTTAATTTGGTAATTTGGGAATGTTTTCTGAAACTCAAGGAGTCGACTATTTAAACGGGGGTTTAACCTTGACAAGGCTCAAACTATTGGCGTTTTTTCATGCAAAATTTTGAAACATGGGTTAATATTTAGACTTCATTTTAAATGTCCGATCTAACCTATTTGCTTTAAATCTGTTAAGTTTTCACACTCTACTCTTTGTTACAATGAAATACCTTTCCAAAAGTAGTGATACAAGGTTGAAAGAATTATCAAACTCTCCACCCAGGCGACACGGGGTTCAAGGCAGTTTGTCAACCCCCCCCCCCCTCCCCCTACCCCTTACGCGTATCTCACTCTCTGGTGATTAACATTGATGGGTGCAGTGCGTTAGGCCAAGTTAAGGTTGCTGTTTTTGTTAGATTTATAGCCACACAGGCCGGACTATTTTATCACAAACTGTACGTGATAAAGTTCAAGTCTATCACGTTGAAGATACAAGTGTCAGAGACTTCAACTTAATATGGACAGACTTAGTTTCATTAATTTTTGTTTTTATTTTTCTCTTGTTAAGTACGTGTCTAAGTTTTCGTTATTTTACCGCAATCTGTCACAAGCATTGTTTTGCTAATTTTTCTGGACAGTTATGTAGAATCGGCAGTTTGATGGTAAGCTAAACGACATTAACCTTTCCACTTCCAAAGGTGTCAAACGATGGTTTTCTAAACTCTCGTTATACTTACATCTACTTTTATTTTTGAGTTGGGGAATTGTACTTTTCATATAAGAAACTGGAGTGGATGATCAGTTTTTATATTTTCGAAACCAATCAACCTATTTTATGTTGATAGAAGATAGAAATTGATAAAGTTGGTGGGGAGAAAAGATTAACAAAGCTATAAGAGAGGGGCCGTGATCACAAACTACGAGCTACTAAAAAAGAAAAAAAATTCACGAACGATCAAGAAAACTTCGCTCGAAGGTTGTTTAAAAAAACCCTAGAAGCTTGATTGTTTGCTGTTACCTATCTCATCCGATCCAAAAGATTAAAATGATTTACAAGGGACTTGCCATCAGTTTCACTTTAAGTGAGTTTAACGGGGAGGTGGTGATTTTGAAAAGAAAGTCGTACAAGCGAACATGGAAAGTAAAAACAAATTCTTACACCAACTGGTTGACTTCCCCTAAAAAATCAACTGCTAGAGGGTCAGAATAGAATTTAAACAAGTTGCGAAAACCACTCTTATCTTTTTTTATCTCCATCTTCTAGCAGGTTCTTAAAGGGTACTCGTGGTCCATAAAATTATGTACTTTTGACGTTTTATAGTGTATTTTTCTTTCTGCTGTGTGTAGTTCAACAATTTGTTAAATGATGCTAATGTTAAAAAACTAGTTATTTGTTTTTTAAACATTGTTTATTTTGTCAGCGAAAACCAGGTATGACACTGCCATGTTTAAATCACAACTGCGCATGCGTAAATTTGGGCACAACAGGAAATGCTGGTCAATTTTGAAAATGGCGCTCCCAAACCTGATTTTAGAGCTAAAAAGACCCTGTTTCGCGAGGCAGTTTTACTCGCAACTTGGAATACAACGCCATTATAAAGGTCGCGAAACAAACAAACAAACAACAACAACAACAAACTGTGCGTATAACACCTGTGCAGATTGCTACGCAACAAAAACTTGCTGAAAAAGTTGAACAATTTTCTACTTTTTGCAACATTGCGAAGCCGGTTGCAGCGTGTAACATGTCTACAGCAATTCGCACTGCTCTGCCGTCGTGATCAGGGAACTTAATCAGCTAGGCCGGGAACGGCAACGAAGACGGGTACGGCTGTTGAGTTTTTAACTTTCCGTTTTCCCTTTTCTTGTTTGTACAACTCATTCGTTTCTTTTTTGTCTTACCTGAAGGTGTGTAAATTTGAAAAATTAGAAGCTTTACTTTTAAAGCTGCACGAAGATTGAAATGATTCATACTCCGATGTTCACGTTCTCTACAAATCTTCAGAACTGATCTTTTCACGTTCTGCTTTCTAAAGACGACGACGGAAAGATTGCCAGCTGGTTGCATTCCCACGTGAAGTTATTGTATTCTGTAACTAAGTCCATTGTTTTGTAACGTTATCGTCGACGTTCTCGCCCTGGTTGCTTAGCAACATTGCCTTAAGCAACCTGTTACTGTTTTTCGAATGAAACATTGCGCAGTTGCGGACATTTCACAGTCGTCGAACAAGATCGCTAAGACATAACTGCGTTTTTTAACCCTTGTTAAAGTTGCAAACCGTTCTTGCTTTATTTCAAGTTTGTGGACTGATTCACGTTTTTCCAACGTGGCTAGGATGCCCAGATATATTAACTGGAGAGTATAACAGACCATAAATGAAGGTACACCATGTCGGAAGGTGCTAAACTCCTGGTCACATCTAACTTTTGAGTTTAATCTCCCGGCCAGGCAAACGTAAAAGAACAAACAAGTGGCCTTTCTTTGGATCCAGGCCAACAAAAATCTTTGGTCAACAACAAGAAGAAGTTGTCGACAAATGGTCCCCTTTGAACTTTTGGCTTCAGTCTCCGGAAATAACTGGTTGCAGCAACTACTATTTACTTTATACCTTTAACCTGTAATCTTGTGTGTTTTGGTCCCACCTTCAGTGTTACAACCTATAAAATACTATTATCTTTACAACGCACACATTACTAATAAGAAAAAAATTAAAACAAAAAATAAAAAAATATTTATGTCCTTGGAATCCGAACCGGACGTCCTGAGTTTCTTACGATCTGCCGTATCAGTTAACTGGTAAGTGAAACTACGTGAATTGGTTTTCAGTTTGTTTTTCTGCACACCTTTTGGCAAACACTCAAACTACTTCAGTATTAGTATTACAGTAACAGCTGTGTTTGGAAAAAACATTGGCGTTTATCTGCTTCTATGGTGCGTGTCTGGATCTGTTTAACGATCACTCTTTTTCATGGCACAACGGAATGATATATCGATACACTCAGGCTTGACTTCGATTAATCTGCCATGTTTGACTTTTAAAAACCAGATGAGAGATATGTGTAATGATGAAAACAGAGCGAGCAGACAGGAGTTTACGTCAGTAAGTATGAAAATGTATTTTAAAAAGGAAAAACAGTTTATGAGAGTTTATGAGATTTTAAAGAAGACGGGTAATTTGATGTCTTTACGCAGCTTAAAATCTTGGTAAAAATTGTATATGGGAAAACGTAACAAAAGAATTGCATGCAAATCATTATTTTGGCACCCCCCCCCCCCCGGGGGGTACTTCAGGGTGAAAGTGGTAGGGATGACCGTCGGGAAGCTCGAATTTCTACCCTAAAAAATATCCCTCGCTTCTGGAATGCCATAAAAAATACCTGAATTTTTCTTCAGCGTACCGTTTTAGCTCAAATAACCCCTAAAAATTACTAGATTTTCTTCCGAGTGCGATTTCCGCTCAAAAATACCAGATCGCCGATTTTTTACCCTAAAAAATACGACGATCATACCTACCATCCAAATATAGGAATTACCCCCCCGGCCCTCCCCCCCCCATTCCCATCAAAAAGTCGCTCCCCAGCGGAACAGAAACTTCACCGTACACGTAAAATTCAGAACTACAATGTAACAACACGATTCCTTATTGGCCATTGGTTATTGATCAGAACATTTAAAAACATAAAACGAACTGCAAGTTAGCCAAGCTCCGATGACATTTCATCGTCATTAACATTTTGAGATTTTTTTGACATTCAAATTGTCGCGATTTTATAAATCCCATTGTTATATTTGGCAAAGAAAACAAGAACACATAAACTAACTTAAGATCTTTTATATTGGCCTCCAACTCAAGCTTAAATGCCCCAAAAGACGTAGTACACAAAATTTGCCAAGAAAATAAACGTGTTCAAAACAAAAGTGTAGGACTTGTTTTTAAATAGTGCTAAATGATTAATAAACTTTATTCATTATTGATGTTTTGCATTTCATTTGTTATGGCAAAGATACTCGGCCGTAATGATTTGTTGTTGAGCCGTCTGGATCCCCCCGTATTTCCCCCGGGCATCACTGGCCCTCGCGCGCGCATAACCGGATGTGCGCGAAGTAAAGAACTTCCGCCTGTAGGAAGTTATCGTCGTTTTCAGAGAAACAAATGACAGATAACAAATTAACCTCGAACGTTCGGTCTTTACGGGCCTTGAAGCAATGACCTCGCTATGGCTCGGTTAATACAGCATAATCTCCCGCACTGACCTCGTTCTTGGTTAGTAAGTAGTCAATAATATCAGTTTTGATTTTTTGTTTCTCATCTATTTCCTGAAAAGCCAGAAATTAAGCATCGCGTACACGCAAAACGGCAAAAGGCAGGAATAGAAATGAGACACAAGTTCTTTGTAGTATCACTTGCTAAGACTGCATAACACTTCCTATCTTCTCTGGAATGTCGAAATAAGAAATTTCGTAGGAAAACTGGACGGTTATGAGGTCTTGTCCATTGGGAAATTTTAGTTGCAAGATCATTTCTGCCGTTTGACGTTCCGCGTTAACGTAGTGCTTAGTCTCCCTTTTATGACCGGGCGCGTGCATTACTCCTCGCAAGCAAATGACTTTTCGCTGTTTGAGTTATCAATATCCCTTACAAAAATATGCTACGAATGAGAAATCAGAAGAAGTCCTTCCCATTCGATACCGGCAAAACACTTCAGGCCAAATGTTAAAGGAAACATTCAAGTTCGTCTCTAGCCTGCATTTTAGCGTTGAATTAGGCATTTGTTCACAACAATGTATATTTAAAATACGACGAACAGATCCAGAAGTAAAACATTTATTGCCCCAATCAAAACTTTTTCATCCACAGAACCAACACAGAAACATGTACTTCCTCAGTATCGTAAGCGAACGTGTGTAGTACTAGCTGTGTACAATTTTGTAACAGCCGAGTTTTAGTTACCCCTCCCCCCATAATTGTCTTTGATAGTATTCCGGATTTCACGAAAAAAAATTAGCACGACAAAAACAAGCTTTTACAGTGACTGAATTATTGGAGATTACTACAATGTATTAAAAATGCTTCGCACGGCTATCTTCGTGGCTAAATAAAGATTACTTTGTATCATTATGGAACGTATTTTCATCGATCACAGCACACACAGACTCGATCAACAAACAAATACCGCTGGGTATCGCCTGCAAACAGTATATCTTTACCCCCCGGCTTCCTCCCAAACTGACAAAACTTCGTCAGAAGTCCAAAATTAGATTGCGGAACCTGAGCGAGCGTTTTGACGCGTGACACAGCCAGTAAAATATTACAGTGTATAACTAAATAGGCGTACAAATCTAAACTTTAAAAGTTTTTGATGTGAAAAGAAAGTATCAGATCACTAAAATTTCATTAAAATGCCATGACATGACATCGGTGTTCTTTTATCTTTTATCTCTCGCACAGACTTTCAACTCTCTGGCCAACTGCGCGAGCGTGACAATGGGACTTTAAGCAGATCACGCGCCAAGTCAGAAAAACGATGGTTCCTTTCAAATAATACAAACTCGTCTTCCAACTCTCAACTCAAATCCCTCGAAAACCTCGAAAGTCAGTGAAGCGAAAGGTGGAAATGGCTGCGATCAGTTGGACGCCAAAAAAACGGGAATGGTGAAGTGCTTTGTTTGGGGAAAAAGCTGTCAAACGAACAATCCAATGTATACATGCTAATATCACTCGTTTTGATCAACCAATCAGATCGCGGGATCTCAATAGGTTTACGGGTAATGGCTCCCGCTATTAACACTTCACCGCCGCTGCCAGTTAAAAATTTCTATTTCCCCAAAGAGAATTCAAATCTTGATTATTTTACATAAAGTTGACTTTAAGACCCGAGACACGATGCGGAAAAATGTTACGACGCAAACCCGAACGCGCAAACGTCTGTAGCCGGCTTCAACAGCACATTGAACGCGGCGTGAATTATGATTGTTCGAATATCATTGGAGTGCGTGTTTAATTGTTGAGTTTGAATAATTTCATCAGAAATTAAGATTCTTAGAAGTTCGTTTCCAAGGACCTGTTCTCGCCGCACCAACATCATTTTAACATTATTTCTTCTTGTATCTCGATGAAAACACTCATTTCATAAATAATATCCTTCGTCTATTCCTGGCTTTTACCTCTTAATATGGTTTTCCAGTACATTCATCACACAATTATCACTGTGACATTTGAGCGAATTTTCAAATTCCCAAGCTAAGTTTACCGTGGTCACTAAAGTTCCCCAGGAATTTAAATGGATCATATGACTTCATTCTACACCTTTGCTTTTCCTTACCCGCGATTAATCATTTGAAAACGAAATAATTGACATTCAAACAAAACGCAGATGTATCATACCATGTTGAAACATATTCTATTCTGATTTTTCTGATTTCGGCAGTGGACCATATATCAGACCAGACGGGAAAGATCGAAATTTGCAGCGCGTGTAATCCCTCTTCATGAAAGAACACATCGAGAAGTATAAACCAACACGAGAGATACGCGCGTGCTTACATTTGGGGAAAAAAGCAAAAAATAGTTTTTCAAAACAGTTAACTGCCAAATAGAGGAATAAATGGTTCAAAATTTACACAGTGTATGTGGTTTATGGCAGTGTGGGTTTCCCTTCAGCTTCCAAATTACCACCGTTTGCTGTCTGGGAATTTCAGAGTAAAACACGCCACTGTCGTTCCGTTTCACGGTAATTTACCCCAACAAACAAATACTCTGATACCTGATGAGTCCTTTTTACCATTCCTCGGTGGCCTACAGCTGATCGTATAGAAGTAGGCACAACAAGACTAGAGAGGTAAATTCTTTGCCGTAACTCGTGGCGCAGCGAGTCAGTTTACTTTTGATTATTTCACGAGGCATTGTTTTACAATTCTGTGACGTCACGTACCACATGCGCTTTATGCTATCCTTCGCCCCTTCTTTCCTCAATATCGCACCAAACAACTCTAAAAGGTAAATTTTCGCATTGATTCTGAGTTTCGCGGAGTTTCGCGTCTCTTCGAAGTATTCCCAGCACCCCTAAGGCTCAATTTGCCCCCAAAACACATTTGCACACGTGTTGCAACGTTTCCAGAGCTAGTTTTGCAGGGTTTCCTGTGCTTTCGAGATTCAAAATTTCCTAAAATTCGCTATCCAAAATGGCTGGTTTTGTCTTTCCTCTACAACCACCAGATGCCGCGTAGAAGACACTCCGGACAACTCAAAAGAGCTTGAGAAGACTATTGGAACGATATTTGCCGGTAAGAGAGACATTTTAATTCATTTCCACGTTTCCTATCCTCAACAAATAGTTTGTAACTTTCCTATCGGACTCCGTACTCAATTTTATAGTTGACGCAGGGCGTGGAATAATCGACCAAATAATCTAACATTTCTGCGATTTTTCGCCATATTTAAGAACTTAAATACTTGTAGAATATCTAGAAAGACTTTTACAATCGGTTGTAAATAAACATGTGTCTAAACGGTGCATAATACTACCCTTACTCCAACCTCCATCGCAAGATCGATCCACGCACGCAGATCGTCATCATCTCTATTCAAGCTATTGTTTCATGTAGCTGACATCTTGGTTTTGATCTCTTGGTAGAGAGCCTCGGGAGACTAGAAAGTTCATAAGACGCGTCTTTGAATGGATCGACGAGAAGTTCCAAACCACAACAGCCCAGTTCATTCCCACAATTTCTTCGATGGCAGCCCTGGTGAGTGTGTTATTGTACCATTTTAAAGCTAGAAGTTTGTTTTGTAACGGCATTTTCGAGTTAAAGCAATATCTCTCGACCAGGAAAACTCTTGTAGCCCAAACATTCTCGTTTGTTTTCTTCAATGGTTTTTATGACAGTCGATTGTAACAATTTGAGTGATAAAATAGGTTGTATCCTTTGCCCTTAGATAATCGTTATTTTGTTTTTTGTTTGACAGGGCATCCAAATCCAGTATTACGGTCGCCTCCGTTATCTCACGACCGGCCATTTGGCATGCACCCTATTCCAAGCGCTTTCTCTGTGATGGGTAGAAGACCTGGCCTCCATCCTGGGGCTGATTACCCAAGCAGCCTTAGCCATGATCCACTCCTTGCATCTCAAAGCAACCTCACATCTCCAAGCCCCCTTCATGGGGCAATGGGTGGAAATTCAGGGGCACCAGGATGGTGGATGTCACCCCATACTCATTCTCGAAGTGTCAGTGTTACAACTCCAGAATATTTTACAAGCCCAATATCTGGCTGGATGGGACATGAACATGATCACAGACACTCTTCACATGAATTACATGATGGATCCAGGGGTAGTTTACTAAACGGTGTATCTTCATCAAGTGTGTTTGCTCCCGGATCAAGTATATTTTATCCCTCGGCAAGTCCTCCACCTATGCACAGCTTTGTTCATCATACCAGTCCAAGCTCTGCAAATAGCATGAACTGGAGTAACCATGGAAACCGTATTAGAAGCAGCAGTAGGGACTTTCATGAATCACTCGAATCAGACATTGGTGCATCCAGTCATTTACTCACAACCTGCAGCGATGATAGTGGTAGTGAAAAGGATGTAGATGCCAGGAAGGGAAAAGAACTTTTAGGTTCTAGCCAACACAGAGAACGGCAGAACAGTGAGAATGAACGAGAGAAAATCCAGATGCAAGAACGGGCTAAAATATTGGGTGATCAAAGTAGGAGAGACCTACTTTCTACAGAACCACTAAAAAAACCACCAAAATCAAAACTCAATGAAGATGGACCAGCGAACAGTCAGAAGCAAAATATTTCATCACAAAACAAATCTGAAGCAAAGGCTACTTTACCACCACCCCCTAAGTTGCATAAGACCAAAACGAGGCCCCCACCACCGCCAAAATTAGAAGTACCAAAATCCATCCTAAATGAAAGGGAAGGAATCATCCCAAAGAAACCTGACCCAGCAGAGTTGTCATCTGCCTTTACTATTCCTATGACAGGAATAAAGTCTGTCTTAGGGCCATCAACAACTTCGGTGATGTCCAGGCTAAATACAGAAATTCCAAAACAAATGCAAGAACAAACAAAACCTTTAAAATCAACCACAGGAAAATCAAAGGTTAAATCAACTACAAAGACAAATTTGCCAGTTTTGTCATCTACCCCCCAAATTGCTGGTGTACAAAAACCAACTGTTCAGATAACTCCTGGACAACAAGTTTCCTCAGGAAAACCTCAAATTATTGCTCGCTTTCGTGGTGTCACTTACAATGAAGAGAGCAGTGATGAAGAGAGCTCAAGCAGTGATGTTAGCAGTGATAGTGACAGTGAAAGTGGAAGTGATGATGAGAGTGAAGGTGAAGGTGAAGAGGATGAAGAAGAAGAAGAGGAGGACGAGGAAGGAGAAGGAGGAGAAGAAGAGAGCAGTGTTAGTGACAGTGACACCGACAGTGATGGGAGTGATGATGATGATAATGATGTAAATGGTGATGATGAAAATGAAGAGAATAGCAGTTTATTTTTGGCCCAAGGTGGCGCTTTGACATTTAGTGATGGAACTTCTCCAGCGAAACGCAAAACAGATGAAACAGCAGGTATTTATTAATATGTATTGCATGGCCATGCGCTTGCTTATTGTTGTATATAATTAAAAATAATTGTGCAAGTTCTTAGTACATTCATGTATTATTGGTATCTGCATTTTTGCTTCTCTATTACAATATGTTTTCTTAATTGGAATTACTTTTATTAACAAATTGTCAAAAGATAATTAAAAATAATACTGAAATTAATGAGTGAGATTTTTTGTTTAAAGCTATATCAAGCCTTGGTAAAATACTTATGAGTTTTTTAGACAAATAAATGGAATATTGACCAAAGAGGTTGGTTCAGCAGGTCACGTGACTTCAAAGAATATACTTAGGTGACAATCCTCTTGCTTGCTGAAAGTATGAACTAAAGCTTTAAAAATTTTTCTTGGAATTGATTGGTCAAAACTAAATTCTGCTCAGCTCAGAAAATACAAATTATGCCTGAAGGTCATTCAAGTTTTTGCTTCAAGATATAGAATGATATATATTCATTGCCTATGTTTTGCTGCATAAAATCTACTGTATCCATTTTTTCTTGTGAGAACTAAGAACTTGTAATTTTTTTTTTTGCTGCATTAGATCAATGACTCAGTACTTGGATTTGGAGGACTGAAATGACTTTGCATTGTTGATAAGGCACTTTTGCATACAATACATTAAAACAGTCAATTTACCCTAAATAATTATAATTGCTGTTTAGTTAAGTAATTTAGCTCCTCACTCACACTTGAAGCAGTTCCCCCCCTTTTTTTAGTTAAGGTTTTAAAAATTGTCAAACTCATCTTCACTGTCATCCCAGTCAACAAACTCCTTGTGGGTTGACGTTGGTGATAAACCTACTTCAAGACATTTGATCTTTTTCACTGAGAAAAACACTTGACTTTATGTGTGCACATCTTGGTAACTTTCTTCAAAACAGACTTGCAACTGGTAAGAATTACTAAGTCTTGTAAATTTTGATCAAGTAGCATTTTTTTGTGAATCCTTTCCTTTTACAGATCAACCATCCTGACTTTGTAATTGAGACATGATTTTTAAAATGTCTAGGAAATTTTTAACACTGATGGTGCAAGGAAGTGTTTGTTTTCATTGAACAAGTAGAAAAAAAAATCAAGAATAAACACTGTTGTGTGACCGTTTGGGGGTTAATGTGAGTTATCATTATTTAAGCTAATCTTTTGCAGATTCGCCATGGAATAATTTGAGATAATTTCTTGGTAATACAGTGGTTTGGCTGTGGGGTGCAGTAGGGGTTCAGGGGGGGTTACTGGGGGGGAGGGTTTAGGGAAATTAGGTGGTTAGAGGATGAGGGGGCTGGAGAGTTTATTTGAGTTTATGATTTTTGAAGTATGAATCAGATGTGCACTAATAACTCAACCCATCACTTTGTCAACATCCTTTAAGTAATTCCTAGTTTATATTTTCAAGATCCCTTTTTACAAAAAGTTGTTTGTACTTTATTGATAAGAGATCATCAAAGTCACATATGGAGGAAGTAAATTAAAAAATGTGAAAATGTTAAGGAAAGTATATTAAGCTAAACATTAAAGTTATTTTAAATATAACCCCAACCTAGGCCCATGAGAAAAGTGTTTTGAAAATGTTTAATAGTATAAGAAACAGTCAGGCCTTTGTAGTTCTGTGGGGAATGTTTGTTTAGCATTAATTATCCTGAGTCTAATACTGTATTAAGAGCAAAATTTTGAGGAGTGTGATTGCCTTTCCTATAACTACATGTATTACCAGGATTTAGCAATTTGGTGCAAACACAGCTTTTACAAAAGTGAGGTCCTGAAGTCATGGTCATCCAATAAAAGTATTCTTTGTTTTCACATGACGTCAGAGCCGCCATGTTTGTGCCTTTATACAATGGAGTTGTAACTAGTTTCTTTTGTCAGGGGCACAAACATGGCTGCCATGCCCTTTGTCATTTGAATCCCCGGGGAGTGAGTGAAAACCAGCAATAATTAGTTATGGGCCAGTCTTTAACAAAGTTTACTGCCCCTTTGTGCACAGTTTTTCCAAGCTGTATATTAAGAAATGAACCAGTTACAAAAATTTGCTTCCCATAAATGTATGAAATAATGTTAAATTGTAGTATGTAAACAAAGCTGCTGTTATCCATTTTCTTATTTCTGACCAGGTGTTTGCAAAAACATTCTAAAATTTCAAAAGCTTCCTTTTTTGCCTGAAGGCAATATAAACATCATGGTACTGTGTGTAAGTTTGTTTTTTTTCTGTAGTAAATTTTGAGAATATTTTTTGTGAAAATACAAAATTATTGGTGACCAATTGATCTATTCCTGTGTACATTTTGAATGATGATCTTGTAAAAGAGAGCCATAAGCTGAAAAATCATTATTTTTAATTAACATGACTTCAGGACACCATTGAATGTGCATTTTCCAAATGAAAGGCAAACTTTAATTTAAGTTTGGAATGGCTCACACATGTTTTCCATTTTGCTGTGCCTCTGAACTTTATGAAAGGCTTTCTCATACATTTACATCATTCATGATGGATTTGTGCCAGTTTTTTTGTTTGCCGGTGTTACAACAACGTCTTAGCTTATCAATCCTTGTACTACCACATGACTGGAAATTCTGTTTTCATGGCAATTTGACAGTATTTCATCAAAATTATTTGCACATCACAGCGCACGTTTATTTAAAGGAAATTTTAAAAAAATTTCTGTTAAGAAGTTTGGTGCCACCTTTTGTTGTAGTTATTAGGGTGACGCCAAAACCTCTTGACAGAATTTTTTTGAAAATTTCCTGAAATGTGCTCTTTGGTTTGCAAACAACTTTGATGGAAAAAAAAGAAAGTTCACTGACTAATTTTTGTGTAAAATGCAATTTAATGCCAAAATAATTTTTTAAGGCCTTTTCAAGTTGCCATGGTAACACAAGTTTCTGTGGGAGAGAAAAAGTTGATAAGATTAAAGGTTATAGTAACATCAACTATCAACAAGTAGGAGAAATCTACCTCTACAAATGTGTAAGCCTTTCATAAAATTTAGTGGCATTGAAAACTGTTTGGAGCCACCTTAACTGTAGTCATTTTTCCATGTAAACTAGGTCGCCAGAGAAAGAGACGTCGCATCGCTGATGAAGACAGTGTCAAGATTCCACTTTCAATGGGGTGAGTTGAACTTTGATCTTGGTTATAGCCTTAGATTACTTTGTTGTTCATTTGGAAACCATTTGAAACCACTTTTTTGGTTCAAGCTATCTTTGCAGATGTACTTGCTTATTCAGTTTAATTAGTAGAATATTGAGATAAAGATGCATGCTTGCACCATACAAATTCAAGTGTGCAAAAAATTGCCAGCTTGTATGTTCTAAACACATTCAAAGAGCTCCTAGGTATTAAATATTTTTGTCTGTTAAGGATGAAAAACTAAAAACTGATTACAGTACTTTTAATTAATGAATAATAAGTAACTCAGGTATTACTGTATTTTAAGACATTTCAAGATGATGAGATTAGTAAAAATAACTTAGTTTGTGTTTTTCAGCTTTTTGTTAATTGATAGGTATCTTCTATTAATTGGCCAAAAATTGTTACACTAACATAAATTGTCTACATTAAACAGCTTTAAAACATACGTTGTACTGTTGAAGAGAACTTGATGCTAACAGTGATGTTGTTGTTCTCAAGACCAAGAAGAAACTTGTTATAGAATTTGAACCTAAGTGTACGTAATATAAAGTAAGCATTATTCCTCAATAAGCATTAAAATCTGAGAGAAACCATAAAATACAAAACAGGCTAACAAAAATCCATTCTAATCAGTGATGTCATGATCATTTTGACAGCATGATAAATAAAGAAGAGCTTCATAATAAAATATCTCAAATTTTGAACTCATTAGTGTACATTTACAGTAGGTATCTAGTATTGGCTAATTACTAGGCTGTATTACTACTAACTAAATTTCAAACAAACACTATTAATAATAACAAATTAAGTCGAATGGGGAAGGGGGATAATCTGTCAAGAGACCTTTCACCATACCCTCTGGATAGGGATGTTCTTGACATTCTTTCTGGAGACTTATAGTTATAGCAGCTCCAAGTGAAAAATAGATGTGATGTGACATGAGGATTCATAGTTTGTTGTGTTAATACATGGACAGTGACATTACAAACTTGTTTTAGATGGAGGCGACAAACTCGTCTTCGGCCAGTTGGTGCCTGTGGCGGCCTGAGAGGTGATGTGTATTATTTTGCTCCATGTGGGAAGAAATTGAGAACCTATCCTGAAGTTTCAAGGGTATGTCCATTATGTTAACATGATCATGATGAATTGTTAAATTCTTGATACTTAAATCCAGATATTTTTAGGCATGAACCTCTGTAAAATGGCAGGTGTGAGATTTCTGTAAAATAATTTAAAGTTACAAAGAAGGAGTGGCTGAGGATGAGTCAATCTAGGCATGAGACTGATATAGAAAATGTATGGAAAATATCTGTTTCAGTTTTTCTTTGGGTATAGACACTGAACTGTGAGATACATCGCATCAGAGGCACAGTTAAAAGTTAATGGGCGGGCTGTACTGTACATGATTTTAGGACAAGGCAAGGAATCTTAAAACAAAGTCGCGGAATTTAAATTTAAAACTGTACATGTACATGTATGAATGAGTGCAAACAGTATTTATAATTATGTTTCTGTTCTCATTTCATCTGCAGTATTTTGTTAAAAACAACATCACAAACCTGACTATAGACAACTTCAGCTTCAGTACAAAGCTTCATGTTGGGGAATTCCTTGAGTGCAAACAGGTAATGTATAAGCTTAATAAGTGAATATAATAATAATTGTATTTATGTTGATTATCTTTACAAGGCTGAACAGTCTTTGACTTTAATTTATTGAAGGTGGAGAATTGTGTGGCATGTAGTTGTGTTTACCTGCAGAGTTTGGAGGATGCAATTATCAAACTGTGGCATATTAAAGCTGCCCTGGTAGGGAAAAAAGGGGAATTAATTGAATCTCAATTATATCTAGTTTTGAAAATTATGACTGTTAGTAATATTTTGTGTTAGGGTACAACATTTGAAGTACTGAGTGAAGAGGAAGTAAAGAGGAGAAAGGAGGCTGCCGAAGAGAAGAAAAAAGTGAAAGTCGAGAAATTTAACAAGAAAAAAGAGAAGAAGAAACAACAAGCTGGTAAGGAGAATGAAGAGAAAAAAACAATTTTTAGTTACTACTGTATTAGTTTGCAGAATTTGCTTAATGCCCATTTGAAATAGTTTTGTTAATTTAATAATAACAATTTAATCAAACACTTGATGTCAAACTGATTCTGGTGGCAGGTATGTTAAATAAATCTGATTGGACTGTACAGTTTTGTTAAGTAGTACTAACAACAAGCTTTTCAGTTTATGATGGGCTTGTACATCTACTCCCACTGGTTGCAACTTGTGTTTTCATACCACAGTACTTACAATAGCTTTACATTGTCTACAATCTTACAGCTTGGTTTTTGCCCAAAGCTACATGTGCTGTATGACCACATATCTTTGACAAGGATAGGTTCATGATCAGTGACCCCTATGTTTTGTAGAAGGTTTAAATTTACATTTGAGGGGAATCTTGAAAAATAATTTACAAACTAAATATTCTTGCCTTAAGAAGCCTATTTATTGATTTAACTTTAATGTTGCTCATTTTTATTTGTCAATGTGACATTTATAATAATTGTAACTTACTCATTGATAATTAATATAGAAGTTTCATAACCCTTATCCTTTCCCCACTTTTCATAAGGGGGATGGAGCTACCCCCTCCTAAGTTTTTTTCTGATCTGAAATCTGAAACTTTGCAGCAATTAAAATGAAACAGTAGTATGCACCTGTAGTCAAACTAAGGACATATCTTCTGACACTAATTGGATGATGTTTTCACTTATAATTTAGGCAAAGATAATCATGCAATTTAAAGTTTGAATAGAAAAAGGGGACTTACTACAATACATGTAATTTTGCAAAGTGTATTCTGTTTTCAACTATTTCCTTTGTTTTTTGTTATTTTTCTTGTAATTTGAGCCCATAGATTATACTTTCTGTTACTTTCAAGGATATAATATGCCAGCTTTCACCTGTAACCATTTCAAAAACAATTGGGGGAGGGGGGGGGGTCCCAATGACCCTCCCTCTATTAACATTGGTGTTTGTCCAAAAGGCCTAAGAATATTTAAGGGTCAAAAAATTGTTAGTAATAACCATCATGTACATTCAAGATGCATACTCCCCTTCAATACCATACAGAAATGGCCAGGAAGGCACAAGAAGCCAAGCTGCGTCGCAAAATGGAAAGACAAGCTGCAATAGAAGCTGCCAAACAACAAAAGAAAGAAAGAGGTTAGGATGGATCACTGTGTTCCAGGCGTATTTTTTTCCATTGCGTAAGCGCATTCAAGTATCAGTCTTCTCTTTCATTACAAAACTTTTCTTTTTAGATGAAGTCAAAAAAATGGATTATTACAGGTAGTCAATCATCTGACCAACATGCTTTGTCTGCCATTTTGGAAAGTCAAGACATGTGATAAAATTACAGAATTTGATTTGCTGAATTAACTGGTGATTTGCTGCAATGGGCGCAGGTGTGGTAAGGCCTACACGAATTGTATGGAGTGGCCACCTTTGCAATATTATTGCATGCAACATTGTGCAAAGTAAAATCTGATTTTACTGTACTTTTGCAACATTGCACATAGTTGTTTTGGAGAGTAGCTATACTTGATGGAATCAATTGCAAACAATGTCGCATAAAATATTTCAGTGTGTGGCTGAGCCTTTACATGCTGCAATTGTGTGTAACAGGCTTGTCTTGCAACATTGAACACATTATGAATCAAATTGCATGGCAAAATGTACTGTGTGTCTGACATAGCAATAATGGATAAGGAGAAATATGAGTTCTTGTGCTTACTATTTAAAGTAGTACATAAAAAAGCAGTTTGGAGCAAATTAAAATTTTTGGTTTGTTTGGTGATGATCCAAAAATGAAAAGTACTGCTTGGGACTTCAAAGTATAATCTGTTTATTTGTTTGCCATCAAGAACGGAAATCACAACTAACTAACAATTACTGCATGTGGGAGAGTACATTTGCAATGACCTTAGTTCGGCCAGCATCATAATTAAAATGTTTGGTTGGTATCTATATGCTGTAATACATGTATGGGTGTGGGTGCAGGTGTGGTTGTGGGGTATGGATGATGTGGGCCTTGACATGAAGTAGTTTGAGCATGGTTATGAGAATAGTTGTGGGTGCTGGTATGGGTGTGACTGTGGGCGTTGTTGTGGGCGTTGTTGTGGGCGTGGTTGTGGGTATGGGTCCAGGTTTAAGTGTGGGGTATTTGTTGTGTTTCATTTATTAAGTAAGAGTGACCCTGAGCTCAAGTGTGTTCTTGAACACAGCTGAGGCCAGGTTGAGGAAGAAGATCGAGAGACAACAGATCATCAAGACAGCCAAGCAAACCAAAAAGGAAAGAGGTGATTTCTAAAATTGCCATTTTTGTTCCTTGAAATTGTCTACTTGTTCTTTCTTCCTTTTGTTTTGAGTGTGCAAAAGTGTAGTAAATAAAGTAATGTCTCTTGAAACAGTTACAATATCTGGTTGATAAAGTTCTGTTGAGACAAGATCACAAACTAAAATATTTTAAAAGCAATTGTTGACAGTGCTTAATATTGCATCCCCTTGCCGGGGGCTTTCATTGATAAACTCATTAGTCAAAACGATTGTGTGTGTGTCTGTGTGTGGGAGGGGGGAGTTCTAAACACACGGATTTCCAAAGGGATATGTTTAGCTCAACAGTGCCAAAATCTGAAACAGCCCTGAAAGCCAAAAGCTGGAACTAAATCTTTTTGTCTAGGATTGTAACTGTTTTTCTATTTATCTGCTTCATTTAATAGAACTACAGTGTGTGCTGAAATTGTAGTTTATATTTAGAGCTAAAATGCCAAGGAAGTTGTGAGTCATGGTTTTAGAAATGTCCAAAAGCTTATTAACAAGAAATATTAGTAACATTCAAGCTAGAGTTTGTGTGGCGTGTTAATTAACTTACCAGTTGAAGTTCCAAATAAATATGTTTCTAGATAGTAAATTGGTTCAGATGGTTTGTTTAAGGCTATGGTTAAGTTGGTTTGTAGTTGTTTGTCCTGTCATGGTCATGACCTGAAACCATACACAAAGTAACAAATTGGTTTAAAATGCATCAAACCTTGGAAGAAGCGATTTGATGGTGTTTTTGTGGATTAAGATATTTCTTTTAAAGTTCCTTTGATTACTGCCACATGAGTTAAACTTTTCAAAACGGAAACCCAATCCAGTGATCATGATTCAGCAGTGAAAAAACTGGCTTTTAGAGGGATTAGTCATCCTAACAATGTCCAAAACCACACCTACAAAAAATACTGGCCTTTGATTGGGTGCATAGCTGTAATTTTCCTTTTTTTAAATTCTCAATAGCACATGTGCAATTAAAACCTAAACTGGAACTATCATCTTGGAATGAATTCATCAACATTTTGAAAAATTCAGAAATAACTGAAAAAGTTTTGGTGTCATATGGTAATTTTTGAAAAATCTTCGGAAATTTTCTTAAAATCTTTGGGAACCTTTGGATTTTTTCAAAAAATATATTAGAAAATCTTCAGAAAGTGGAAGTCTTTTTGAAGCACTTCAGAAAATATTTGGAAATGATGGTGAATTGTTAGAAAAAAGGTAATTTTTATAGGTATGGAATTAACAGGAGACACCACTTACGTTCTCGAAAAAAGGTACCTCTTGTATGAAATGAACACCACTTCTGCTTTGAACTCGTGGTATTTTTTCGTTAATTTTTCTTGAAAAGGCGGTGTTTCCCTTACAAACTAGTGTCCATCTTCAGTAGCTTAGGCTGAACACTATGTAACTGTCCATTGTTAGTTAATAGTCATTACTATTATTATTACTATAGCTATTATTACAATAATATTATGATTATTTTACTATAAGCTATCTGTATAACAGGGCTCATAGACATAACTGAAAATCCTTGACCCTGGTGCAACGACCCTGAAGCCAATCTCTGATAGCTTATTTTGCTAACTTGTCAAACATTTTATTCTGAGATTGCTTAACCTTAGCACTTTGATTAGTTTTAAAATGTGATTTTGTAAATAGTTTTGCAGGTATAACATTTTTGAAGAAATATATGTACTTGCCTGGAATACAGCTGAATTTGCAGTACTATTATCTTTTAACAAGCCGCCAGTTGAAAAATCTGCAGTAATCTGGCGTGAACGGGTTTTTTAGTACTACTGTATTTCCACATTTTTGGCATCTAGGAGTTTTTACACGGTTTTTAGAACTTTTCCTTGTACAGTTGTATTTTTTGATATTTACCAATGAAAATCTTTACAGTCATGATATCATATGGCAAAAACCCCTGTGGAAGAACCTACAATTTCTTACAAATTGTGAAGCTATTTAAGAAAATGTTGTCTCGTTTATAGTGCATTCATTTGGCGACTTTATCTGTATACACCCAGCCGTTCAGATGAGGTATTTGTTACACACAAGAAAACTTTATGGTAATGAAAGCAATTTCATTGCCCAAACTTGGTATACGTACTATCTAATGCAGAAACTTCCATTTGCCCTTCGAATCTAACAATGAATCAACAGTTTGGCGGTGCGCACATCAAATGCATTAGAACAACCCATTTTGAAATGGCCCGTGAAGCTCTATGGTATCTACAGGAAAGGGTAATAGGGACCTTGAGCAAGTAGGACACAAACGTCAATGAAGACATCTGGTTGAACAAAAATGTTTTCCCTTTTTTGTATAACTCATGTCTTTCCTTTTAATTTTACGTGAAATTGTGTGAACATGAAATATTAGAAACTTCAGTTAAATTAGAAGTTGCACAACGTTAAAAATTGAAATGAATCATACTATGTTCATGTTTTCTAGAAAACCGCAAAGTTGAGCTTTTCTAATTTTGTTTTCTAAAGTAGACGATCAGAAGGTGACCAGCTGATTGCATTCCCATGTGAAGTGATTTTAGTCTGGAATTATATTTATCTTTAAACCAATAGATTTAATGTCTATTCAGTAACATGATCGTAGTTCTCATTACTAAATAATATTCATAACAGTAGTTTAGAGGCGCAACAGAGCAACTCTCTTAAATGTAACACTAAATTGTCTGGTTTGCATGCCTTTCTCAATACGAATGCTTTTCTATTGAGGCTAAAGAGAATTTTGAAAACAGTATTCAGCATAATCATTAGTTAATAAATTATAAAAACCTATTTCAGATATGAGGCTAACTAGGTTCTTACATCGTACATGTTTGTTATGGCATTGTGTTGGCATTAGGTTCTTCTTTTTGGTGATTTAAGAGCACTGTCTTGCGACAGTAGTGCCAACACAGATCTTTGTACACGTAATGATTGTATTCATGAATGTTTATCCATGTACAGTATTTTAGCTCTCGTTTTAGTATGAACAAACAAATATTTTCTTTTGTGGCTACAGAAGCTTTGGACTTCTACACTGAAAAGCAAAAACCATAGACCTTATCTTTTTTTACGTTGGTTCACGTAACTAGTTGCAACAGTTAAGAATGAACAAACCTTCTGGTGGATAAACCAATGACTTGATGTTCCTGAGTTGTCCAAAGATTGTTCGGCCGAAGAAGATCATACAGTGACGAGACAAGGAATCAAACCCGATGCCTCCTGGTTATCAGCATGAACTAATCTTACTCACAAAAATCGTCCTGTACATAGTTGACATTACCTCCTACGTAAAGAGACATTCCACTTTTTCAAAAAATCTCCTTAAGCCAAGCTAAAAATAACATACATAAGCTTTTTGCAACCAATTTTAGCTTTTAAAGTGTTTGACCTTGATATTTCGGTGAAAAATATAAATTTCTTCATTAATCAGAATGGTATTATTTATTTTAATGTTGTCCTGTTATGTTACTTTCAAGCATTCTCCTTTTCTTAGCACTGGGCAAACAATTTTCAGAATAGAATTATGTGTATTTTGTGTAGCAAAACATTATGTTAAACATGTAATTGAGTGAATTTTTTGGATGTTGTAGCTCACATGCTTGCTGAGCAGAAGAGGATGGCAAAAGAGAGAGCGAAGGAGCAGCGTCAATATGTAAGAAGCAGTACCCTGCCTTTTGGCTGCTGAATGTCTTGTTTATTAAGTGACACAGCTGTTTAATATGACCTATGAATGGTTGACCTTGCAAAAAATACAAAGAATTAGTAAATATTTTAAATTAATGGAAAAAGTTTTAAATTCTTGTCCGATCATTACTGGATAAATATAAGGCGAATTGATTTGGGGAAGCAATTTAAATTTTGACTGTTTGGACTAAAACGAGAAGTTCTATTTATAACAAAAGTGTTTGGAAGAGTGAACAGTTTATGGTAATGTAATATCTAGACCAACTTCGATATCGACATTAAAATTCAGCCTGAAACAAAAGACATCAACATGAGGCTCTGGGAAATAAAATATAGAGTTTGTATGGATTATTCCCCAGAGCCTCGTGTTGGTATCTTTTGTTTCAGGTTGAATTTTAATATAACCAAATTGGTCTATTATCACCGCAGCTTAGACACAAATTATAACCTGTATTAACAATTATAGTATTAGCAATAATATTTGCTGACTCGACAAAAAAAGAGAACCATCAAATTTAAGATTTAAGTCAAATATGACATTTTTTTCTAGGCAAGTTTGAAATGATTAAGCCTTACAAAAAGGCAGTGAGTCTGAAGACTGTGATCAATATAAACACTAGAGCACGAGACAAATTTAAGAAGAACAAGAGGTGAAAGACTGTGTTTATCTTTCTTCTTAAGTACTCACAGCTTGTGGAGTGTTCATATCATGGTCTATAGTAGTACAGACACAAGCAGCTGTTTTATAAGGCTTTGTATAATAGGAATTGAAATGAGTGGCTCCGGTTTTTGTTTTTGATTTTTCCATCCATTAATCAATCAGAGTGCACATTAAATATGCCATATTTCAGTTACTTTTACATGCTTCATGTCTATTTTTTTTTGGTAGTTTTACGTCTTAACTTTCGTAGTAATTACATTAATTTCTTAGAATGAATTCCAGTTTAGACTTTAAATTGTGTAATTGATAATGAAAAGTGAAAAGCCCAACCAGGGAATTATTAATAAAGTGATGTACTCACTTTGTACTTGTTTTCTTCTTTAATATACAAATTTTTGTCTGTATATATTTGTAAGAGTTGTTATTTGTAAGTATTAGATTCATGTAAGTTCACTGCTAGGTCTTTATGTTTACTTTGTAATAAAATTATGTACTTTTTCAGGACAAGCTACAGCGACAAGAACAGATTCGTATGGAGAAGGAACAAAGAGCACGGCAGGTTATAGAAGTGAGTTGGCTTTTTTTCTTACTTCCTGTGGTTTGACCTTATAACTTGAGGCCCTTTATCACACATGTACTAAGTGTCTACCGCCAGGGATGAACCTACACTTTCTTAGTCACTAGCAAACTTTTGCTCGTGGGATAGGTTCATACCAGCAAAGATCTGAGGGTACTAGCAAAACAAAAATTAAAACAACAATGCACAATTTTTCATTCTCGAACAGACAGAACTTTCCATCTACTGAAAATGATTGGTCTTTTTAACTTGTTTACACGTGTTGCGCCACATTTCAACAATGTTGGTTTTTCTTTGAATGTCACGAAGCTGGTAGCTGATATCCTCTGCAAATCCATTGACCAATAACAGGCCCAAAACAGTCTTCTAATATAATGAGGTACATTCTCGAGATTTCTTTGGGCATAACTAAAGTTTGACTCTCTTTTGTTAAAAAGAGAGAATTAATTTAATGTTGTTGCAAGCCAATTGAAATAAAAAGTGTTAGGGCGCAACACATTGAAAATATTAAGAATATTCTACTTACAGTAGAGTCGCTAAACAAAGGACAGGAAAACTGTGTTTGATTCCTCTCTGTGTTTAACTAGGGTTGTCAGTTTTATTTGCAAAATTGATAAATTTTAATTGCTTATTCTTCGAAGTCACGACGTAGGAAGAAAGAAGACCTGGCGAATGCTAAATACGAAGAAGCAATGAAGAAAGCAAAGGTAATGGTTTGTCTGATGGCATGTTTTTCACTCAGGCTGAATTGAACTCGCAAGTTACCAACCTAGCCCACAAATGGTACGCGCGTTGGCCTTAAAAAAATTGAAAATAGCAAAAATGCACATGCATGTTGAGGTTGTAAAAATTGTAAATTTGAAACTCACTGTGACGGTTGAAGTTATATATACCCTAATATACATGACATTTGGTGTTTGTACAGGAACGAGAGCTCAAGAGACAACAATCTTTACTACTCAAGCAGCAGGTATGTGTATCACGAGTCTTCACCTCTGATCAGCAAACCAAACAATTCAGTTAACAACAATCGATCAACCAGCCAATCAATCAGTCACTCAATCAATTAGTCACTCACTTAATCATTTAACCAATTGATCATTAGTGATTATTCAACTAACCAACCAATCATTCAGTCAACCACTTAATCGACAATAAACCAATAAACAAGAAAAAATTTACATTAGTTCATGTAGATACATACAATAATCATGGTTTTGCATTAGTTAACATGAAGTATATGGTTTATACAAGTGGCAGTTAGTGCTAAATTGTATTAGGAATTTGTTTCTGCAAACAGAACTCCTGAAAACAAGACGCTTGGTGAAGCGTTCCATCAGGCTAGTTGTAACCTGTAGCAGTTACAACAGAATTTCCGATGACGCAATAATATTCTACTCCCTCACACACTGCAATGATATCGTAAGAATATCAAAAACACGTTAGAACCGAAACACAATTTTCAAAAGACTCTGAAAGAAACACTTGAGGTCTTTCAAAACTGTTAAAACAACTTTTAAAAACGAACAGTGCTCACCTCGTTTTCACCCGTAAGAATTGAAGATCTGCAGCTCTCGGGTAAACAACAGAATTTCCAATGACGCAACAACATTCTACTTTTTCACACATTGCAATATGGTAAAAAGAATAAAAATACATTAGAACCGAAACACAGTTTCCAAAAAAAACTGAAAAAACACTTGAAGTCTTTCAAAACTCTTCAAAACAGGTTTTAAAAGCGAACAGTGCTCACCTCGACTCCACCCCAACAATTGAAGATCTGCAGCTCTCGGGTAAACAGCAGAATTTCCAATGACGCAACAACATCCTCATTTTTCACACAGTGCAATATGGTAAAAAGAACAAAAATACGTTAGAACCCAAACACAATTTCCAAAAAAAAACTGAAAAACACTTGAAGTCTTTCAAAACTCTTCAAAACAGTTTTTAAAAACGAACAATGCTCACCTCGACTTCACCCCAACAATTGAAGATCTGCAGCTCTCGGGTAAACAACATAATTTCAAATGATGCAACAGTACTCTACTTCCTCACATAGTGCAATGATATCGTAAGAACAACAAAAACACGTGAGAACCGAAACACAATTTCCAAAAGAAACTAAAAGAAACACTTGCAGCCTTTCAACGTATCCAAAACAAAACTCATCTCAACTCGAAACGAAAGCTCGCTGCATGCACAAGTCGACCTATCATTATTTAGCAAGAACGCTGTTGAATTGTTAAATATACGACTTCGAAATGTTAAAACGCACTGCAATCCTAAAAATAACACAAAGTCGTCATGGCCGAAACAGAAAACGTCCAAAAGAAACTGAAAGAAACACTTGAAGAATCTTGTAGTCTTTAAGATATTCAAAACAAATACACACGAAAGCATCACTTGCACAACTGACTTGGGGCCTGCTCGTGATGGAGGTGAAGAACCCATAGCCCGCATTGCACTTTGGGATAATCGGCATGGGAAAACGGAGGAGATCCATTCACTTGCGCACCGAAAAACGAACAAAAGATTTCACAATTTTCTAACATTTTTTGCGAAAAAGTGCCTTTTCAACGTTCACGTCGTTAGAAACTATAAAATTAATCTTTTTCACTCTATACCAAGAATTTGAAAATATCACCGCGCTCAAATAATTTAGCCTCCAAAGCAACTGCCTTATTTCCTTCGCAGCGGCGGGCCCCTCGGAAACTGTTTTCCGAGGGCCCGCCACTGCAAAGAAAAAAAGGCTAGAAGTAAGGAAGGGTCCATGGAGATCAACCTCCGTGTATGAAATTGTGAAAGAAGCGAGATTTGGTGGGGTGTAAAAAACCGAATCCTGAATTCGGTGCTACTGCTACGCAACAGCAACTCTATTTAGTACCCTCCAACATAATTTACAAAATGATAAAATACGTAATAGTAAAAGAAAGGCACTGGCTCCCTGAAATAACTAAAAAGCTAAACTAGTCATGGAGCCAAATTTCTTTATTTTGTGTTTTTGGAAACTGACAGCCAATAAGTACGTTTATTACACTGAGTATAATCTTTTTTGTCATCCTAGGCCGGTATTCACAATAAAATTATTGGTTTGATATGAAAGCCTTGATGTTTGAAAATACTTCCATAAATAGGTTTATGTAATATTGGCACTGAAACCGTTATCTGTTGGTTGACCTCACCAGGAGAAGGACAAGAAGAAACAAACCCAGCAGATGATTCGAGCTATCGAATCTCAGAGAAAAGCAGAGGTAACACTGGTTTATGTATTCAGTAAAAATTGAGAAAAGGACTGGTCTGAATTTATCTGAGGATACTAGCAAAATAAAGTTTATAAGTTTAAGTTTATCTGATTAAGTAATGAACCATGTCACAAGGTTGGCAAAATATCCAAATTTGGCAGAGTTTGATCAAGAAATAACCATGGGGAGAACTTTATGAAATAACTAAAATAAGAGACAGCTGTTTCACCAAACAATACTGGTCTCTTAATGATTTATTTGAAATGTCACCACACTGGTAATATCCCATCAAGCACCTTCAGCCTTTCTAAACCTGCCAATTTTAATATTATCTCTCTTGTGGAGGGGTCAATTTCTTGTTTTATTAGTTCATGTGAACTTGGACCAAAACAGCCTCTTTTTCATATACTTGCTGGCTAATGGAGATAGTGTACTATCATGTGGCTAGGTATTTTGTGATAGTGTTTACTTTTCTTTCCTCAATTCCCAGACTCTTTCCCATCTTGCTTCTCAACTAGAAACCCTAAATGACAACAGTGGTGATGGTGTGTGTGTGTGTGTGTGTGTGTGTGTGTGTGTGGTGGGGTAGGAGATTTGCTTCAGCCATCTAGCTATAATTTGGATGCACAACAAAGTTCCTCGATTTCCTTCTGCGCTCTGTACTTTAAAGGACTTTTAATTCGGTTGCATATGCTTAAATTTTTATTCAGAAAAATTCTAAGTACTTATGTCTAAATTATCTAATATAGACTGGCACTTTGAGCAGCCAATCTATTAATTTCGGATGATGTTTGGTTTTGTGTTGTTTGTCCAGTCATGGATCATCTCGGCGTATATTCCGGGCAAAACACAAAGGAATAAATAATATACTAGATACTTAATTCCTGAAAAAGAGAAAATTCGCTGGTTCATCTATGAAAGAACCTCTTTAAATCTCTTTACTTACACAGATAACTTAACAGCATTTATGTTAATTATTTTAAGGGTGTGTTCGTTTGGGCCTATTCCGGAATAGGAATACATGGATATTTTTCTGATCTGGGCTGTGATTGGCTGAAATCATTCTCAGAGATGATAATCCATGTAATCCTGTTCCAGAATAGTGCCAAACGAATGCACCCTAAATGTTTTTTTTCAATTATTTTTTTGACATTAGTTTTTTGATAAAAATTAATGTGTTTAGACGGAATGGTTAATTTAAGTTATTTGATTACTCCTGAATAGGAGCGAGAGCGACAGAAGGAAGAGAAGAGGATGGAGAAAAGACGAGCCAAAGAGAGAAAAATGGTAAGTTTTTTTTGACACATTTCAGATTTTGGCGCCCAACATTAACCGCCAAACACGATATCACAGTCAAAAGATATATACAGTCAAAAGTAAAATTCGTATCTTTCTACCATGTAGTTAAGGTACATCCTAGCTGTATTCAATGGTTTTGAGCAACAAGAATGATGAGGAAATAAATGCAATGTTAGTGCAGCATAGAAATAGATAACCTTTGATTTTGATATTTTTAGGAACAAAAGAGAAGAGAAATGATCCTGGCTCGAGAACTCAAGAAACCTGTGGAAGATATGGTTCTACGTGATACAAAGGTGTGGAAAAGGCATTTCATTATAAAAAGGGGGAGTTCCATAGTGATTTAGGGTTCGTAATTGTCATGGAAAGTTGCCCATGTTGTGAACGAAGGAAAATTATGTCGTCATATCGCAAACAGCTTCATTGCCCATAAGTTTTGGGCCATTTTTATAATTGTAGGTCACTGTAGAGTTTTGTAAAGTATATTTGTGAAAAGCTATGGAAAAAGTCACAGAATTTTGCTATGAAAAATGTGTAGAATCCCTGTTAGCAGGTCTATTGCCAAACATTTAGAAACACTGTATTCCACATCTCCCTCCACCAACTGTTTCAATTAGAATTCATTAGACAGGCACTATTGAGAATATGCAGAACTTGTAAATAGGGTAATACTGGCTGATTGTAGATAGGGTAATGCTGGCTGATTTTCATCACACCATGTTTGTGTTTACTTGCAGCCACTTCCAGAGTTACCGAGGGTGAGAAACATCAAAGTTCCTGGGTGTGCTTTCGCTGATCTTCTAATGGTACAGGAATTCGTATACAACTTTGGAGAAGCCCTGGACATTGGTAAGGGAACATTTTGATCTCATTATTGTTGCATATTAAAACTGCATAGCTAAGTATTAGGACGCAGAAATAAAGGCAAATCAGTAACTGATCATCAGTAAGATACCTAAAATGTGTGCAGTTCCTTGATTTGTTTCGGCTCCATTAAACGTTAGTATCATGTAAGAAAAGGTAATTTGCGAGTATTATACTGTGTATGATAATGTACTATTTATGTAACATATTTTTTCATTTTTCTTCCAGCAATAAAATAAATCGAAAACAGTACAGTGCATTTCAGCTAGAAAGCTGCTGAAGTGAAATGACAAAAGTCTTTTTGTACAAGCGTGTTGGTAACATTCAGAAAAGGGGCGTGAACTAGCATTTCATGGCAGACGATTTCTTACAAAAATGGTTTAGTTTTCTACTTTGACATCACGTAGTTTAAAATTTAAAGACAAATTGCTGATTAAACCCCAGATTCTTTTTATTCTGTACCAGCCACAATGTAGGTGCCTACACAGTGACTTAATAGTGATGTTGAGTACTGCTGTAAATGCTTTGGTTTGGTTTTGTTAGACCCTGCCAGTGAAATGCCAAGTTTGAAAGACATGCAAGCTTCCCTTCTGAATGAGAGCAGCGACAACGTCCTTGTCCCCCTGTGCCAGAGCTTGTTGAGTGCAGCCTTAGTGGACCCAGGGGTTGATGGGCCTCAGGTGGGTAGAAATATTTGGTGCCAATGCTTGTGGGAAGTATATTGAAGGGTGGATATAATCTCTTTAAGTTTGTATGGTGATAGCTGCAGGACTGTAGCTAACCAGCTCTTTGCAAGCTAGAAAGGTATATTCCACATGCACAATGTACGTCTTAGTATTAACTTGGTATTACAGGCTCGAGGATATAGTCCAAGAGATCTGCTTATGAGATAAATAGTATCTGTCGTCACTGTCCTCGTCCGTCATAATCACCACTTTTTTGTTTTCCTGTCGTCGTCAGATGGCGTTATTTATAAATCACGTTAACATAGTTACTAGAACATAGTTTTCAGTGTAGTCTCATAATTGGAGTTAATTTGTTGATTTTTCAAATAAGTAAAAAATGTGCCAATGTTTTCATTAATTTGCAGGCATACACGTCGCTTGGTGTTCACTTATCCAAAGCAGACTTAAATGAGAGCTCTTTGTCAGAAATCCTAAGGTTGTTCATCTGGGCAAGAAATGCCGAGCCTCATGAGGCAAGTGTTTGGTGATTGATGCCATCTGGGTTTAACTTGATAGAAAGCAGTCTACTTGAAATACTCCTCCATCTAAATCAGAAGAATGCAAATGGTTATAAAAACTTTATTAAAAATCATAAAAAATTTATGAAAGAAGAAAATTTACTTAATTTGGTTTTTTGCTTAATATACAGTTTTGCAATAAATAAATACTCTCTACAGCTACGTGCAGGGGTCTACTGTCATCGATATTTTTGCAGGTTCTTCGAATACTGTTTAAGTTGCAACTAAGAACTTAGTTGTAGTAGGTAGCTAGTTAGGGAATCATTCAGATTTTTCACTTTAATCATGTATTTATATATGCATTTAAGATACATGCTGCTGTTAAAACTTGTACATTGGAGAAGCAGCAAGTGGTCCGTTTCCCCTTCACCTGGTCATCCAGCGCGATTTATGTTTGTTTTTCTATTCGTTGCAGTTATCAGATGCTTTGGCAGAGCTCCCATTCCAAGCGCTGTCCCCAGTACAGAAAGGTCAGGTAATGGCCTTTCTGTGCAATGAACTTCTCTGCAGCAGGACAGTTTGTGGGTAAGGTCATAATTATCTTTTTAATCTTACCATTGATTATACCAGACGTAGATTCGAATCGAACCGTTGGAAACAACAAATTGGTCTTAAGGAGCAAAATGAAATTAGTTTTAATACAATTTCTTATAGGTAGTAAATTCACAAAAAAACCCACTGTTAATTAATCACCGCTTATCAGTCTATTTAAAAAATGTCACCTTTTTATTCTAACGAATTCTTGACATAACAGTTTAGGTATAGCCGGTTTACCGTTAATTTTTGAGACGCCTAATTTTCGCCTATTTTGCCATGAGAAAAAAGTTGTACTTTAACATTGTGAAATTTCATGCTTCAAATATTTAATGTCACAAAAAAAGTTTTAACATGAAACATTTCTTTCAATTTTTATTTTTCTTTGTACAGCTAATGTATTTCTTCCAGCTGTCTATTTTTTTACTCTCAACGTCATTACACTTATTCTTTACAAGTCGTGTGTACAAAATTTACACTTCTTCGAACATTTTAGGTATTTTAAGTTGTTAGAGGAAAAAAAATAAAGATTTTGACATTCACATGTTGCCTTCTCTTTGTATTATGCGCTTTTTTTCTTTGTTTGAAAGCAATATTAGACGTGAAATCGCGAAAATTTAATGACTACATTTTTACAAATCCGTGGAAATTTCTTCAAATTCACGAAAATTAGATGACGCGGAAATGTCCTAGATTCAAAATCGATAACTTTTTTGTAACAAATACAAAGTGTAACGGGTACATTTCCTTGCAGGGAGATCGAAGGAAGCATTGAACATATGTCCAACCTCCGAAGAGACAAATGGATCATAGAAGGCAGAATCAGAAAGTAAGTGGTTTCAGATTTAGCAGTATCTCTTGCTTTGCAAGCAGTTCTCTGTTTCTAGAGCAAAATATACGTCAGTTTGTTTCAAAGTATTGAGAAATGTAAACAAAATGCCACTCGCTGTTCTTAAAAAATAATTAATCTCTCGGTATCTTAAGCTGCCTTTTGTTTTTTTTTCAAATATGTGTCACAGACTGAAAGCCATTCAGAGTGAGAAATATCCAGTTGTGAAGGTGAAGAAACAGCCTGGTCGACCAAGACTGGATGTTTCCGCAAATGCTGAATGTGACAACAATAACCTTGCATCATCTCCAATGGCCGGCAGTAATGCTGGAAATGATGATGATGATGATGAAGAGGAAGATGAAGAGGAAGAGAATGAAAACGATGATGATGACGAGGAAGATGAGGACAGTGAAGGTGGTGGTGGTGCCTCCGGCTCTAGTGATGAGTCCGATGATGATGATGTAAGAATTGGTTATTAAGGCTCTTAGTGTTTTCCATTTGTTAGTCTAGTCGGCCCGAGAGCACTGCTTCAGGATATGATACGTGCACATGACTTCCCCTCCCGAAAAGTACTATATTCCTACAATCTTGTCAGTCAGAACAGGAGATCTAAGCTGTTGGGCCAAGTTGCCCAAGACCCTATAAGCGCTATTCCTGAGTTAACTATGTTTGTTTCATTAAGAGTTAATCCAGGGTTAGTACTATTCGGGTTTTGAACAACCGGCCATAGTAATATGTAAACAAGGGGCGAGTCCCTGTTTCTTGCCTTAACCAGTTCTAATATTTGTTGTATTCCATTTGGAAACTGGTGGTTGGGTCATCCAGATCTGGCACATGGAATGAATTAAGATCTCTCCACTTTCTAAGATTTGTTACAGTTTCAGTTCTGCATTAGGATATACAGAACTCAATTAGTTGTATTGTTTTCCACGAGTTGAATGTTTGGTCGAACATAATATTAGTGTTGTGGTAGTTAGTGAAAGTTCTTGCAACAGTTTCTTCTTTGTGTCTTATGGGATGTTTGTATATTTCAGGATGATACAGAACCAACAACTCAGGAAGAGCTGGAGAGAAAACTGAAGAAACTGGAGAAGGTAGGGTGATCCTCGAAAAGAAATCAAGCCTAATCAATTATGATCTTTAATCAATGTGTACTTTTTGGCGATGTTTTGCATCTCAAGATTTTAAGGGATACGTTGTATTTCACAAGAAATTAGAAGAGAGATTCTTTTTGTGCCATCACTTAAATCTTTACGGCATCTTAAAAAATGTCTTGTTTTGTTCTATGTTTTTCTAAGGCCTCAATTAAAGATGTCGTATGTTTGCAAAATGATCCGCTTTTGGTTTTGAAAAGTTCTTATTTTTCACACGAATGAAATATAAACCTGACTGTTTTTAGTCTAGTTTTTAGACCAAACTCTCCAATCAGCATTTTATGTAGAGTTTGTAAAATAACAGTTTTGCACTATTTCATTGATCAATGTGTGTGTATGTTATAGCATGAATTTTTATTTTTGCAATTTGAAAAATGTCTTACATTTTCCCAATTTTGTTTTGAAAATGTCCTGGAAGTCCTAGGAACCATAAAACAGGTACCTTTGATGAACCCAAGGTCTTTTAACACTATCAAGTTTACAACTTTGCGAGGCAGATAGATATGCATTCCGTTTGTATTAGTGGTTCTAGTTCAGTTTAGAACTGATTTGCACTTCTGTTCTTTTCAAAGAATTCAAAATTACATGAGCATGCAGAGAACATGCAATTTGAAATCATTGAAAAATATTCGTGTGCAAATTAACACCAAGTTGAACTAAAAACCGTATGATTTCCTGTTAATAATAGGAATAAATTTGAACAGCCGATTAGAATGCAGTATTTTTCTTTAAGAAGATTTCGTCCATGGATTCTCGAACATTTCTGAAGATTTCGGAAGATTTTCAAAACACATGAAGACTTTCGAAAACTTCCGAATATTACCAACGATTTTCCGAATGTTTTCGAACGTCTGTCGAACATTTCACAAACACCCGAAGATTTCCCGATGATTTCAGAGGGTTTTGTTGCGTTTTATGTCGAGAATGGTTTCATTTTGTGATGTAACAGGCTACAAATCAAAACTGGTAATGGTACATAATTTTGAAGATGTTTCGTTTTGTAATGTTTTCGCATAAATTGTGACATTGAAGACGTTTTCCATATCAAGCATGAACTTGTTCTTACTAAACATTACTTAAGAGCATTTGTGTGTTTTTCTTTTTTTCAGAAACATTCATCGTTTAGGGCAAAGTTATTTACTTCATCACATTCTTTGAGAGCACTTTCCCTGGGACAAGACCGGTTCAAGAGACGTCACTGGATTCTTCCTCATGCTGGAGGAGTCTACATTGAGGGATTGGAAAGTGCGGAGAAGGAAATCGTACTGGACGTGAAGAAAGAGGAAGGTCAAGACAGTGGCGTTGATGTCAAGATGGAAATTGATAATGGAAGTACTCCTGTGAAGCTTGAAGATGTTGAAATGAAAGAAGTGTTGACTAATGGAGATTCGCACTCTGCAAATGCCACTTTAAATAAAACTGAAAAAGAGGAAATCGCAATGAAATCCCCTTTACGATCACCATTGGCCCGACCCCCACCCTTGAAGTCGCCGCCGCAAATTCCTCCCCTTCTAAGTTCACCAGTGAAAGGTTACAGCTCGAGTGACACTTACTCAAAACATGAACACAGAGAGCCAAGTACTGTCATTCAGTCAAACGTGAATAGTAATACGTCTGTGGTAAGTTTGAAAGATGAGTTAGGGAGCCCGAGTGTAAGTATCTCGAAAGACACGAACTGTTTCCTGAAGTCTCCCAACAAGCTCAACACCAGGATTGACAACTTGGTTGGTGCGAGTAATGCTAAAGCACAAACAGTAGCTGCCAATGTGTTCATAAAACAAAAAAGTTCTCCTTCTCAGTCGAAATGCTGGTTCAGCGTTATTCCTCGAATGCCCTGCGACGAGTCGTCTCTGACTTTATCTCACACTCCACACAGTGGAAGATTTGCCCCAACTTACAGCAAAAAAGATCACAACCTCGATTTCATCAACGCTCAGGCCATCACTCGCCCCCCCGGACGGCCTCCCAAGACGTCCAACCCAACCCTGAATCATGAGTTGCTGACTGCCCTGGGCTCTGGCACACCACTTGCAGCACTTCAGGGGCAATCACTATTGGTTGGGGGAACCAACAAGATTGTTTCACTGACAGTCCCTTCATCAGTGTCGACTACCCCACCGGAAAAGACTGTAGCAATGGCAACTTCTGCTTGCAACACTGCTGATCCAATGTCCAATTCGTTATCCTTTGAGGAGTTAAAAAAGCAGGTTCTAGAGTCTCTGCGTCAGGAACCAGCTGCAATCCCTACAGGTGAGTTGCATGTAGATGATAGATGTAGGTATCTGATGTTCACTGTTGTTGAGGGATGTATTTCAACGTTGGTGACAGATGTTTTCATTGTCGCACAACTACGGAAATGCTATTTTTCCTGTTCAAAAGCAAAATTTATAAGTTGACGTAGAAGAATTGTCTTTTATTGCAAATAAAACAAGTTTAAGCATTTGTTTAGCTTGTGCTGTTGGGTTTTTTTTTAAAATGTCCGTGGAGCTAATGTGACAGACTTGTATCTGTAATGCAGAGTAACGCAGTAAGTTATTTTTCACCACAAAGAGACAATGTGTGCACTACTCAAGGTGTGGCGGTTAGGGCCCAACTGGTGAACTTGTAAACGCCTAAAAATTGAGGAGGAAGGAGTTGGGTTATTAATCAAAATAACGTCATTTGCAAACCGAAACAATTAATTGTTTTGTTTAGCTCCTTTCCATTGTTTTCTCACTGGACAATATTTCGTGTTTGTAGACATGCAGTTTGGGTGGTGGAGAATCACGGAACCATCCATGTTGAAGGAACTCACCAAAGTGTTACACTCAAGGTTAGCCCAATGTGGTAGTTCTTTAGTAGATCTATCCAGAATGACTTATGGTATTAATGTGTTATACTGATCACTGTACATTGCAGATGTGGAAGTCAGTCTTGATGAATCTTAATACTCTTGTGACTCTGACATTATTTAAACAAGTTGATATTTTTTGTATTATGAAGAATAAAAGTACGACTAGATTACTTTCAAGATGTTGTTTCACCAGAAATAAAATCTAGATTGTAAAAACATTGCTTTGAACGTTTCTTAGTGCTGTTATGTGGATGCACACTGAAGTATTTCTTTATGTGCTTCCACTGCATCTTCTTGTTCTCTTTGCACTGTCGTTTGAAGCAGTGCCTGAAATAACACAGTAAAATGTAAACGCAGCTATGGACATTCTGCTGTAATAGATAGGAAATAGTCCTTGGTAGAAGAATTAGTTTGCATACTCTTGGTAAATATTTCATTCTGTTGTTTTTTACGGGCATTACTTACTTGGATATGATTGTATTAAGTAGTTTCTTAATTGTAGGGGAATCCGGGAGAAGATGTTGCAGAAGAACTTGCTTAAGTACTCGGAATATGCCAACAGTTCATGCAAGAAGGAGTTGGATGATTCTGACGATTCCGACGAAGACTCCGATGACGAGCGTTCTCTGGCCGCCAGTAAGCAGAAGCGGGAACAGAGCTGGGAGGCACAGGCCAAAGGGCAGTTTGAAGACAGTATGTTTCCAGAAGTAGCGTTTGCGATCAACAAGGGAATGCTGCGAGAAGTTGAGGATCTGGAGGAGAGAGTTTTTACTGCAAGTCTACAGGTCAAGGTTTGTATCTTGAGCACGTTGACTCTTGTTTTCGGTACTGAAAACAAGGAGGTCCTAACTGTTGAACTAGTCGTGAAAAAATCATGTCATGACAAATCATTTTACCTTTGAAGAGTAGAGTTGCTTGGTGCTAACGTTCTAACTTTTGAGCCAGTTGATGATAATCAAATGACGATCGTTTTCCTTGTCTTGAAGAGTAGAAACGCCTGGTGTTAGTCGTTCTTACCTTTAAACCAGTTGACGAAAACCCATAAAGCCTTTTTTTGTCTTAAGGAGTAGAAGCTGTTGGTGGTAGTAGTTCATGCTTTTAAACCAGTTGATTATTATTTCAGGGTTGGAAGCTTCACCCAAAGGCTTCACGGTTCATGAGCTACAACCAACTTGGAGGTAAGGTGCAGCAAAAAAAAACCATAAAGAGCCCCGAGTAGCTAAGTGGCCTCTTACTTAGAAATAGTAAATATAGTATCTAAGGAAACTAATAGTGCTTATACTGTCTCTCGTAGTCTAGCAGTTCACAATGTTACGTTGATGGATTACCGAATGTCACGCCATGCCTAAATCAACACGAGTGCTTGTCTATACTAATGGAAATCTTTTGTATGGCCCTTTAAATAAGATCCATTTTCAGATACGAGGCTAAACATGAGTAGGGCAGGTTAAGTGAATTCTCTATCTGCTACTCAGCTCAATGTTCTCTTAATTCACCACTTTACCTTTTCTTCAGAATGCAAAGACTTTGAGGAGGGTAACCCGTTATCTGCAGCGATTACTCGTTTGGCTTCAGTGGAGCGGGGAATTGAAAGGCGCTATCTCAAACCACCACTACGACAAGAGTAAGTTCAAGTTTAAATGCTTTTTCTGCTCAATAATCTTCCGTTTCAGAAAAATACTGATTGGATTGATTATCTTCATTGATAGAAAACTTCAAATTCCAACCAATATTGGGACAGCATCGGCCCCAGGAGAGGTGCCTTCTCATTCAGGTCAGTGGTTGCTTAGTATTGTCAGGTGTTACAATCATTAGCAAATTATTATCCCATTCGAGTCTAACAACGTAGCTCTATTGTTAATTATTGTGACCGTTCAACAAAGCAGCTCTTTTGTATTTGCTTCTGAATTTTTGAGGTGTTGGTTATAAATATTATTGTTCGATTAACCAATCAGAGGACCGCTTCTAGTAGCTGCTGGTCGACCCCGTTCGAGTCTGTTTTCCAGGTTTAAGGATGAAGGCCAGCATAGATGTATTGGGTGAAGGCATACGGTCAACGGAGATGACCAAGAAATTTTGTACGTTAAATGTGATGAAATACATTTTACATGGGGTTATGCAAAAACATCTACCGAAGTTAAAAGCTAATCGAGCTGAAAAGAGAGAGCATATTTCATGCAGTTATTTTCCTTGATTTGACTGTTATTCTTACTTGTTTTACAGATGCCCCCATGCAGCAGCAGCCAGACAGGTAAGGCAAACAGTTGAAAAACATCTCTCTTCGTCTGTACACTCTATTTATGGTTAGCGCTTTGAGCTGTGAATAAATCATTATATGAAGTGACCTAAATATTTTATATTTATTCTCTAAATAGCGTTGTCCACTGTCGGAACAACGGGATCAAGCGAAAAACAAATTATGTGGCAGCGGGACTCTCACGGCTAATGAAAACTCAGAAAATTGTATCTTCAGACGTTTGTCGTGGGGATGTTTTCCTCTGGAAACCTTGCAATTTTCCAACGACCTTTGAAAAACATTCTGTCGTTGCGCTCTGGTTGCGAGTAAGCGATCTATGGTGTTCTTTCTTAGTTTAGGTTCCCCTTAGGCTCATCTTGACCGTAGGGTCCTTATTAACAGCCATTTTCCTGAGAATTACTACCTGTTCAATGAAAAGCCAGGTTAAGGAAACCGTGAACCGTTATCTTTGTTGAATTACTTGCAAAGCCTTGTCGACTAACACTCATTTTGCTCCCTACAGTTTCACCGACCAGTTGGTAACACCAGCACTGAGGGCGTGGCGCGAGGCTGTGGCATCGGCCAAATCCGCGGCAGAGTTATCTTTGTGCCTTAGCCGCTTGGTGAGCTGCATTGCCTGGGAAAAATCCATCATGAAAGTGGTAGGTGATGCAGAGGCTAGTGTTGTTACCAGCTCTTTCGAATGTCTATTTTAGACCACTTTCATATTACGCCCCGGTGGCCATGAACCAAAACGTCGAGTCGAGGCTAGTAGGCCCAAAATACAGCAAATGTATGAGAAATTGGAACTTGACCTCAACTTAAAGTTAATGTCTATGGAGCAAATTATGAAAGTAGTGTATAAGGTTGTCAGGGAATTGTGAAAAGCGGCAATAGCGGCGGAAAGTTATGGAATTTTGCTTTTTGTCAGGGTAATTAAAGTCCATGGTCAAAAAACAGGCAAAATCAGGGAATTTTGTTTTTTGGTCAAGGAAGTTCCAGGCCATGGTCTAAAACAAGTCAAGAAATTGTCTTTTCAGTGTGAAGCGAGCCTTTTTTATCTTTTCTGTGTAATACTGGCGGTATGTGCTCCTGTTACCAAACTATTAAACAGAGTGAAGGATTTC
Organism: Parazoanthus swiftii; assembly: GCA_025403585.1. Lineage (NCBI taxonomy): Eukaryota > Metazoa > Cnidaria > Anthozoa > Zoantharia > Parazoanthidae > Parazoanthus > Parazoanthus swiftii. The sequence goes on from JAOBYE010077782.1 coordinate 45,362, forward strand.
CATTCGCAACTTCAGAACTTAAAAATTCAGTTCCACATGTTTTCTTTCAGTCTGGAATTTGTAAAATTAGTCAGGGGAAAAGTCAGGGAATTTTAAATTGAAGGTCCGTGGCATCCCTGTCTACACAAGGTCCGGGTTTAAATTAGGGCGGTCGTGTTTGTAACGTGACTCTTTTCCTGTTGAACAGTTCTGCCAGATCTGTCGCAAGGGGGACAACGAGGAACTGCTGCTGTTGTGTGACGGCTGTGATCGCGGATATCACACCTACTGTTGTACGGTGAGTGATCGTACCACTCTCCTTGTAGTCTCTCTGATCATGCCAAACCCGTTAAAAGCTATATTTTGCTATAGAGGTTGCACTGAAACGGTTAACACTGGGAATAATTTCGTTACTCCCTTTTTTTGTTTAACTAGACAACACAGCACAACAGCCCTTTGAAACCTTTATTTTTTTTGTCCTTCGAGAAGAAACAGAATGTTGAGAAGTTAAACTGGCGTTAAAATTACAGACGGGCATGTTATGAAATATTTAAGAAGGGTTTGTATACGATTCTTAAAGAACTGGTGGCTGAGACGTTTTGATAAAGTAACCCCCTTTTCCAGTTAAAAGAACAATTGTCGTTATGGAAACATTGCTAGTGAAAAACTGCTGATGTGTCCCATTGTTTATGGAGCGGTTGATGGTTTGACAAATGCTTATGCGATAATTAACTTTAAAAGCTAAGTGTATATCACGTTAGTAAAGTTGTCATTCAGTTATTTCTGATTGTAAGGAGTGTCATACCTCGAAGATAATCAATATGGAAGTCCATGATGTGGTTAAATTGGTTGGCGTGATACGCTATTTTAGAATTTCTTGTTATACGCTTTTGTGAAATTCTTGTCATATGTTAAGCAGTCTTGACAAACACTGTAACGAGTTTTAGTTTGTATCGCATTTCCACTCCTATTGTATGCCGTTTCACAGTGCTTAATCTCTAGCGAGATGTTCCGATGGGAAGCTGGTATTTATTGTTTTACGTTGTTTCATTTCAGCCCAAACTCCAAACGATTCCGGAAGGAGACTGGTACTGCACTGATTGCATCGTCATGGTAAGTTGTATGCCGCTGCAAGAACTGTAAATATGCTTACACGAAGTACACACTGCATCTACTGTCCATCTGTTTTTAAAGATCTGGGTTACTTTTGACACTTCTCACTCGCATTTGTAGCTATCGGCGGTCAAGTACCGGTTTTTGTATCGGAATTAATCACAGTCAAAGAACAGTTATCCATTAACTTGTGATCCAATACTGCACTTTTACAGGCCTTTTTCTTCTACTTGATTTTATCATATCTTTAAGTTGTTCTTTATTTGCTAAGTCATTTATCAGTTTAGTCCGTGAAACCCTCACAGAGAACAATTTTAAATTTTAGAAAGTAAAAACGTTGCCGTCTCTAGCTTCTTTTCAAGTATTTATTTCGGGTTTCTCCATAACAAGTGTTTATTCTTACTGTTATGAAATACGAGACAAAGTACATCCGTCAGACGCTGCTATATGGTGCATTGTGATTCATAAATGAATATATATTGTTGCCTTGTTACATTGTGACCCAGTCCATAGAACAAGCATTTAATTTTTGATGTAATTTGGTAATATTGCACATAACTAAAGAGGGCAGCTTTAGTGAGAACTAATTTTCTACTATAAAGTAAAATTGTAGCGTTGCTACCTACTAATAATTTTTGACTTGGCAGGCTGCTGGAGGTGACAATTGCTGTATGTGCGGGGGAAGCGCAGCCCGCAAGATGGCCAAGTGTGAACACTGTCCCAGGAACTATCACCTACATTGTCTGGAACCTCCGCTTTCAAAGTAAGCTTTGGAGCAAGTCATTAACTATGGTGGTGACATGCTGGGGAGATATTGAGGGGGGAAATGGGGGTGTGCGCATGTGCTTGTGCATGTGAACATGTGGACATGTGGACATGCGTGTGTGCGCGCGCGTGTGTGTTTATAGTGATTGTTGAGAATGTTTTTTGGGCGCTGAGACACGCACGATCTGCCTTTGAGTAGATTCTCGACAAACTTACAGGTGGACTGAAGAAATACACTGTTATTGTTGTAAATCACCAAAACATATGGGTCAGAAAAGACTGGCGAAGAGATTGCAGCCCTAATTCGAAGATTATTTTTGTGAAAGATGCATGCAAGTCAAAGTTAATGCCCTTTGCGACATGAACTAAGTCAATCTCATTCCCGTTGTTGTTTCTTTGTAGACAACCTCGTGCATCCTGGTGCTGTCCAAACTGCAAAAGGGTACGTTATTCTTTCACCTTAGTTTTGTGTTATAAAATTTAATTTTTGTAGTAGTCGGTTCATTTTGTGTTCTGTGCTGTGCACAATAGGTTCGAATAGGAAAACGCATACATCCTCCTATTAGTTTAATCTGCATGTTTTTGTTGACAATAATGTTGTGTTTGGTTGCCGTACGTAATGCTAACACGTGGTTAAAAGACGTGGGCAAAAGAGAGGGCTTTTATTACAAAGTCTTTGTAAACGAGTTCGTGACGTATATACGCAAGTTTTCTGTTTGTCACCCTCCAAGGCACAATTACGAAGTCTTAGGTTCGCTTCTATAAACAGAAAAAGACGAAAGCCAAACCCCGCAAACGTGAACGCAAAATGTCCGACGAGAGGCCGTCATCAGTACCCTTTGCTGTTCAGGAGGAAGTTCGGCATCACGTGAACCGGAAGCAGTCTTCTAAGGATATGGCGCCGTGCCGCGCCATCCTTGCGGAAATGGAAAAACACAACGATGCCTGGCCTTTCCTGGTTCCTGTCAACCCGAAACAGGTTGGTGATAAGAGAATATGAGAAAATATGCCGATCGATTGGCTGTGGAATGATCTGCCATTATTTATAAGAACAGCCGAGTCGTTGATCTTAAATGGGGCAGTTAGGTAGTGCGCATGCGTGTAGCGCCAGAAGGATTTCTTCAATGAAAATAGAAATCTCTGGAGGATATTGCAAACAAAAGATAGAGTAAGTTTTAAACTTTAGTTTGGGTACTTGTAATAGCTGGGATGACATTTTCCTCGTTCTTGACAGAAATCCTCCGCATTGTGATTGAAACAATAAACTTGCACCATGACAAGACGCCCAACGCTTCACGGAATAATGTATTTTTTCTCCTGCAGATTCCCGAGTATTATCAAATCATACGAGAACCAATGGATTTCCACACCATGAAGATTAAACTGCGCGACTTCCAGTAAGTTTAGATAGTATTACTTCAGAGCATCTGTTTCCAGCTTCAACAGTTTTAACTGCAGTGGAATGAAGAGCTAGCTTGTGTAATTTTGTTACATTTTGTCATGAATTAAACTTCTCTTCGTTGAATATTAGTAAGTAATTACCTCGTGTAACTCCACAACAGGTACACATCTCGCGCAGAATTTGCTGAAGACGCTCGTTTGGTGTTCAGAAACTGCGAAGAGTTCAACGAAGATGACTCAGAGGTGAACAAAGATTAATGCTTTTGTCATTTAACTTTTCTGATTGACAAGAACAAAATGTTCAGCCATCCTCCTCCCCTTTCCTAACGGGAAGTCAGAATGGCCGAGTAGTTAGCACACGTGCCTCCCCCCTCTGTGGACCCGGGATCGAACCCTGGGCATCGCATGTGGGCTGAGATTTGTCGATCTCCTTCTGACTCCGAGGACTTTTCTCCGGGTTCTCCGGTTTTTCTCCCTTCACAAAATCGATTTTCACGCCAAAATCAGTGCCGTCGAGCGATTAAACATAAGCCACTGGCTTGGGAGAATGGGCAACCACTCCCAGCGTAACGACGTTAAATAAAATTTAGTTTTTTTAGTTTAGTTTAGTTTAATATTCACCATGTAAAATCAAAATATGTTTTAAAATAAACGACAGAAAAAGATCAGCGTAGTTTTCGTATAAGTGTACGTAGCTTGAGCAACTGGAGGTAATTTGGGAAAACTACGGGTTTCGGAGTTAAAAAAGTCGATACAGATGTAGCTCATCACTGCTCGTCTCTATTACACATGGTCAAAAACGGCTCAAAAATGGCGTTGAAGTATCTCGTGCATACATACCTAACGTATTTATTATCAGGGGAAAGGATTCGTAGAGATCTAGGCAATTTAAAAAGCTGTTTAAGTCAGACCGAGGCCAACTTCAGGTCTCGGCTCCGGTCAGTAGATCAAAACCCTTTAATATTGACGTGTATACAGGTGTTTCAAAAAAGGTTCTCATGGGTCAGTAGTCGATACTGGAACCGAAAGGAACTTTGGGCACATTAATATTTAGTGGCAAATTATAATTATGTCGGTAATAATATTTTGATAAACCTACACTCTACATTATGCAAAGTCAATGCTAGCAGCAAGATATTATGTGCCCTCCTTGAACCCCCATAGTTAATTTCGGTTCCAGTATCGAAAATTGGCTATATGACATACATGCACAATAGACCAGTTTCGTATTCGTAGTTGCCGCTGATTACAATGCATATGACTACAGACTCATTTACTCAGCGTTAGCCTCGTCTTGATGTTAGTTATTTTATTGTTATTTCAACACCAAGCTGAGTAAAAGAGTCTGTAGTCATTGTAACCAGCGGCAACTACGAATACGAAACTGGACTATTGATAGGTGTGACTCTGACGTCGCATATCAAAAACCACAAAATAGTTGAAACAGTTTTAGCCAGGCTAGAAAACAATTGGTTAAATATATGTCGCTTGCTGCGATTGCAGCTTGCGCGGGAAAAATACTGGACTAACAAACAGGAAGGTTGCGAATATACACGTAATAACCCTTTTAGGATGAATGATGAAGTTGTATGCGAACGAGTGAACACAAAAAGAATAAAAAAGAAATGTATCAGTTACAAAAGTATCATTGTTTCGTTGTTTCTAAAAGAAGGCGATGCTGGTTCTCCGTCGTCTCTGGTGTGCAATGGCGGGTATTTCAGTATTCCATTTCCCAAAACACAGCGTTGACAGGTAGGCCTATACAGATTGTGCTCGCAAAATCATGAAAAGTTGCTCTTTTTAAAATCAAAAAGTTGCTAAAATGTTGCC
>JAOBYE010077783.1:14216-33271 GCA_025403585.1 Parazoanthus swiftii
TCTTGTCTTGTCTTGTCTTGTCTTGTCTTGTCTTGTCTTTCCTTTCCTTTTCCTTTCCCCCTTCTTTCCCTCTCTTTTTCTTTTTTTCTTTTCTTTTCTTTTACATTTATTTTTATTCTCTTTTTATCTCCGTAACTTTTTTCTTTTGTCTCTTTTGCCGCGAACGAGAATACTAATCTCCTTGGTGTAAGGCTCTTGCCTTCCGAAAATATTTCTTTGTCAAACCAAAGCACTCCAGCAGTTGCCGAAAAGTAATAATTCTCCACTGCACGGAAACTGTTAAAAAGATTTGGTGCAAATGTTCAAACGATTCAAGAACGTTGTGCTTTAACGAGTTTTTTACACACTGTTCGAGTTTTTTAAAAGTATATCGCATTTTCTTAATCATACGGAAATTCTTACAAGTAAGTATATATGTTTGCGCTTTATTATTTCTTGCAAAATTAGCATTGCCGCATTGCTTTCTCTAATAGTTTGGGTAGTTGGTTCCAGTCATCTTTTTATTTCAATTTTTCTGGATCAGGACTTCCATAAAAACGTCTACTTCTCAAATTAGTCTAAAAAGGTGAATAATTATATTTATTGGTTTAGTACATATTATTTTCTGTTGTCTTGTTCTACAGTTCATGGAAACTGGGGACAATGGGGCAACTGGAGTGCATGCTCAGCCAATTGCGGTAATGGTCAGGTACATCGCAGGCGCATATGCGATAACCCCGCCCCTGCTTTTGGTGGCAAACCATGTGCCGGGGAAGGACATGAAACCGCTGACTGCAGAATGACGGCGTGTCCTGGTAAGTGTGTAGAGTTACTCATTTTTTTGAAGAAATGTTATGTCTTTACACGTAGTCCTTCCTTGAATGAAATCTTAAAACGAATAGCTGACTTACTTTTGTAAAAAAGAATGAAGTGGCAGAAGCGGGATTTTGCCCTAATAGTTTTGTTTTTTGCTGAGAGCTGTAGAAATGGTTTTATTACTCAGATATGCAATTTGTAAATCTTCATTTCGTGGCTATGTATGCATACTAAAGGACCAGATCGGATGCCCGTTATTCTTTGCGCTTTGTCTTTTCATAATAACAATCGAGAGATATAATAACTTGCTGTAATCCAACATCATAAGCTCAACTTAAATAAGTTAAAAGTCGTCTAGAATATTCCTTACTCGCTAGTTTTAGAAGGAACTGGGTTTTAGAGGACAATATCTATCTATTGAAAGTTTTCAACTGCTCAAAACCAAAGTCTTCGCAATGAATTTTATGATTTATATTTCAATAAATTTTTTTTTGATTAACCGCTTCCAAGAAATAATTGAAAAGTACTGGAACGTAATCCTTAAAAGCGTGCGTTGTTTTTTATTAAGAATATTTTATTGCTTCGCAGTTGATGGGCGATGGTCTCCATGGAGTGCGTGGAGCGCATGCTCAGTAACCTGTGGCAACGGACGCCAGTCGCGTCTGCGCAAGTGCAACGCACCTTTACCCAGTTTTGGCGGGAGATTCTGCGACGGCCCCGAAAATGAGTACCAAAACTGCGAAGAGGACGACTGCCCGGGATACTGGAGCGAGTGGTCCGGCTGGAGCACGTGCTCAAAGAGTTGTGGCACGGGGGGTACACGTGATCGAACACGCACGTGTCAGGGAGCTGCCATCTGCGATGGGTCAGCACGTCAGATTGAGCTGTGTGAGCGCCAGCAGTGTCCCGGTAGGTCATGTGTTCATTCCTATGCATTCAAGAGTTTTTTCATAGGGTACAGATGAAGAAAAAGATATGATAGAAATAACTGCTCTTCCAAACTGGTTTATTGATCTTAACTAAAGAACCAGTACTACATTTAGAAATGTAATCAAACACAGTCTCCCGAAAAAACCGTCTCACAAATGCTTTTTGGCGCGAGAAACACCTATAACCTACTTACACAAATTATGGCTAGTTCGGCCAGGTCAAGAAAAACTGACCTTAAGAAAAAGCATCTAATCTTATTACAGTTAGTTAACACCTCTTCATTTAGGAAAAACAATACGTAACGCACATACCGCGGTTGAAAACAGAGTCTGTTGTGCTCCATCTGGCTTAGCACCTTTACATTAGATGTTGTGGACAGTGGCGGTTAGTTTGAGAAATGATGACATTGCTTGTTAAAAATAATCTTTTTTTCTTCTCTCTTCTCAGTGTGCCATAAATCCCTGGATCTTGCTTTCCTACTGGACTCGTCAGGGACAGTGGACGACTCGCAGTGGAAGCTTACGAAAGACTTGGTCAAGGGCGTGTCAAACGCGTTTAACTTGGCTTTAAACGGAACTCGCATCGGTCTTATTACCTACTCAACTCTACCGTCTCTTGAGCTGAAGTTTGACGAAAAGAACAGCGAGGCTGCGTTAGATGACTTCCTCGATACTGTCTCACAAATTAAGGGAGACACAAGGACAGACAGAGCACTCAAGGTAACTATAATAGCAGAAGTCATGGCAGTTCAAGCTTTTCCTTTAGCGTTTTTAGCTAAAAACTGATCTTAGTAGTCATTGATTCATTTGAGTTTCTCTCTTGAAACTGGAGATTAAAATATCGAGTTTTAATATTTTTACAAAGCTCAATAATCAATACTTCAAAATCCTGTTTTGAGAGGCAAATACTTCACCATATTGATAGGAATTACGACTATTAATATCACATTTCCCTTGACATTGTGCATTGTCATCATTGGTCTATTGGTTGAATGAACCTTGTAACAGTATCAAAAGTAAATACGAATAAGTTTTTGAGTTTACTTGTCAATATACTAATGAACGTACCTGTCTGTAGGCCGCTCGGGATGATTTGCTGAGGTCCGACTCCGGTGCCCGGGACACTGTACCTAAAGCCGTGGTGATTGTTACGGACGGAGGTTCCACGCGCATGTCAGTGAAAGCCGCTGAACGGCGTGCTCGTGAGCTCAAAGACCAAGATGGCGCCACAATAGTGGCCATTGGGATTGGCAACGGAGTGGACCAGTATGAGCTCAGGCAAATCGCCTCGGATCCAGAACACGCTTTCATTGGCTCGTCGTATGATGACATCATTGACTTTGTTAAGCCAGTCACAGACGTCGCTTGCAGTGGTAGGTTGAGATCTCCCCTGTCTCTCTCGTGTACTCAACAACTCTGTTGCTATCAATCCGCAAAGTTACCCCTCATTCTTTACCTCTCTTGCCAAACGCCGATCTAACTTAACGTTTTTACGCCCCCTGTAAACAAGTTCCAAACAATTGATTCATTTTTTTCGAAAAATGTCATTGACTGGAATAAACTTCTTACTTAAGTTGTGAACACCAAATTCCTGGCCTCGTTTAAAACTTTTGTTATGAAACTCCTCTATTCTCCAAATGTTTGCTGAGTTTACCGTACTTACTTACACTCCTGTACAAACTTTCCTGTGATATGTAAGTACCGTCTTAGTGTACTGAATGCAACCCAGCTCTAACCGAGTGTTAAACAGAAACAGAGATGAGAGCGCTTTTCGTTTTTATAGAAGTTTTGTTGCTTTATATCTACTAACGCTTTTTCCTTGTTCTATTTCAGCAAAGCCTCCACCTCCTCCACGTGAGTAAACTTAAGTTATCTGATTATTGTGATTTTTTAGAGCAACTGTAACACCAAATATTACTGATAGAACATTAAGAAACCTTTTTACAACATTAATGTAAGGAGACGACCAATGAGTACAAATTTGCTTGGGCTGTATGGGTTAGTCAAACCGATTAGCATTTATGTTTGATATAGAAGTAAGCTTATTGACCTACCATTCCAGCTCGCTGGGGCCGATGGTCTGACTGGAGCCCGTGTATGAAGACTTGTGGGACTGGGCTGAGTGTACGATCACGTGAATGTCTGACAGGTACCAACTGCCGAGGATCTAACAGTGAGACAAAGAAGTGCAAAGTGCAAGATTGTCCAGGTATTCAAAAATAATAAACTTAAAACTTACTTAGATATAGCAAACATTTCCTTTAAAAAATCTGAGGCGCTTTACAAACGTAATATTTATATATATATCTAAATTTAAGAAAGATGAAAACTTCTAAAATTCAAAGAAATAATGTTCATGAAAACTTTTGAAGTTAGTTTAAGGATGCTCGAAGTTTGCATTTTTAGGTGAGTATCTTCCAAAGTTTGTGGAAACGCACAGAAAAGAATCCATCATCTCATAGAATATAATAGAAAAGAAAAGAAAAGTACATATGAAGCAGAATGAATAGAGCGAGTGGGCTTACTATGATTTAACAGAATAAACACGTAGATAGATCACAATCCATGTATTGATTTATAGTCTAGAAAATAAGATATTAAAGACAATTGGTAGCGAACGAGAAGCCGGTGCTTTTGCTGAGTCAAAATAGGTCTGGTGACATCACAAGAATTAAGACCCTTTTTTCCAAAAAAGCCAAGCCTGTCTGTAACAACAACCAAATTATAGTTTTCAAATTACTAAATGTAACCTGTTTGATATTTAGAATGTAAGTTAGCAATGGATCTGGCGTTCGCGTTGCCTGTATCAAGTGACATCAAGGACATGGAATGGAAGAACATCCAGGACTTTGTGAAGGGCACCACCAGCGCCTTCAACGTGACCTACTACGGGACACATGTTGGTCTTGTCTCGTACTCGTCACTGGCCACCCTGGAACTAAAGTTCAACCGTTATTTCTACCCCAACGATATCCAGGTACCACCACAAAACGCTACAGATTCGTAGTTTGCACTGACGGAAATTAAAAGTTTCTGAGAGTAGAGGCTGAAATAATACATAACTTAGCAATTTTTGCAGCAAAATGGCAGTTTGTAGTTGAGATAAGTTGAGACAAGTATTTGTAAAAGGATCAAAAAGGTAAAGTTAAAATTAAAGCAACTTTCTGACTGAAAGCATCTTGTCATCCTAGACTGAGAAGTTTGCAGAGAATCTTTAAGATACGAACTATAAAACATTTGAATGACGCAACTTCACATGCAAGATCTGCACTTTGATTTATTTTTCATGGCGTCAAATACAAGCCAAACCTCAAACCCACCCCACCCCCACTTTACCCAAACTTGTCTTTTTCCTACCCCATCAACCCTCCCATGCTTTCAAAGAGAATCCTTCAAAACCTGATTTTTAATTTTTAACTCAATTCTTAACTTAACGTGTTAAGTTAAGTGGATGGATCATAAAACTCATAAGTCGAGTTTTGTTGATCCAAGCCCAACACAGTGGAAACAGAACAAAAAGTGGTTTTTACCTGGACTAACCATAAATTTTATAATTTATTGCACAGAGTGCTGTTGAGAATATTTACCCGGAGGCGAAGAGTGAAATTGATCGACGTCTTGATGATGCTCTGGAGATTGCAAACTTTGAACTTTTTACGGCAGCAGGCGGGGCAAGGAAAAAGGTTCCGAAATCACTGGTCGTGTTGGCATACGGGAAACTTGGAACACAAAAGCTTGATGACATCACTGCTCGCCTGAAAGCTAGTGACGTTACTGTAGTGGCTGTCGGTGTAGGCCCAGATGTTGATGAACAGCAGCTGCATAAGATAGCAGGCAATAACTCGTATTATGTGAAGTCGTTCAACGATCTGATTGGTGCAGCAGGCAAGGTGGTGAGGAGCGCCTGTCATGGTAAGCAGTGTGTTACTCGACAGTTATTCCACTATGTTCCGTTGAATATAAAGTGATAAACGGCCAACGAGACACGCCGAGCCGCGTTCTTTATTATCGCTTAATATCTCTTAGTTTTACGATTTTACGCTCTCGAGGTGACGATTTTGAGTTTAAGTGTTTTGTTTGCGGAGGGTAGGGGAGGGGGGGGGGGTGAGGGGGTTGAAAACCTATTTTGCTGCTGATTTTCTTTCTAAATCTTTCACTTGTGATGAACTATTTGTTAATGCCCATTTGTAGGACTGAACGTTTCAAAAATAATTTTATGGTAGCATCCTTCTTGATTTTCGACAGCAATGTCTAGTTTTTACGAATTTATAGCGAATTTTACGCTAAATGTTTCATTTCAACAAGCAGTATATGTAATTTCATCAATAGTTTATCATCAAAACGTTATTTTTATCGTTTGTCCCTCTGCTGTGAAATCAGTTTAACACAAGATTTGCTATTTATCAGTTCCAGCGAGTCTGTCAAAGAAGTTGGCTGCAAAGATACCATCGTTACAGCTCGGAGGTGGGAGGGGACAGGTCGCTACTGCTGCAACACACTACCCTCCTGGATACCTGAACAACTGGAAGGCCACAGTTGCACAAACGCAGGCTTACTATAAAGCCTATCAAAAGGCCACTGCTGCTCCACAGGTAACCCAGAAACAAGCTGCACAATCACAGGCAACCCAGCAACAGGTACCACCACCACAAGCAGTCCAGCAGCAAGTCACAAAACCGTCAGCTGACAAAGCGCCCAAGAAAGTTGTTAACACGTTTATGTTACCCCCTGGATCGGTGTGGTCAACAGATCTAAAGAGCCCTCCATATGACAAACCGCTACCCCTCACTGTTCCTAAACCGCAAACTGCTGACAAGAGTGCCGACTCAACTTCTGCAGGCAGTTCTTACAACAACAAGGTTACGACAGCGCAACAGCAACAAGTTGCCCAACCACAGGCTACCCAACCACCGGCAACCCAATCACAGGTCACTCAACCACTGGCCAGCCAACCACAGGCCAGCCAGCCACAGCCCGATCAAACACAGGCTACAAAAGCACAGGCCACCCAACCACAGGCCTCCCAACCATCGACCACCCAACCACAGGCCCCCCAACCACAGGCCACCCAACCACAGACTACTCAAGCACAGGCCGCCCAATCACAGGCAGCTCAATCGCCGGCCAAACAAACTGATCAGTCCTCTGATGACAAGAGTCCCAAGAAGGTGATTCACACATTTACGATCCCACCTGGTACTGGAACGTGGTCGTTTCCAATGCACCCTGTTCCGGTGAAGATCCCAGAACTGGTCAAACCCGCTGACCGGGTTAAAGTTTCAAACCCAGCTGGAGTCAAATATAATGATCAAGCTAGACCCCTTCCTTCGATATATGACGTGCGCCCAGCCCCACCTCACGAGGCATCGATCACCATCACAGGTCCTAATGGAGCGCAGTTCAATGTTCCTAACGGCTTGGGAACCTGGTCAACAAATCTTGGCGATTACTCCAGCGCACAACCCAAACCGCAGCAAACTGTCCCGGATTATCAAAACCAACCTCAGCAGACCCCTGGTCAAACAGCTCCTGCACAACAGGACACTGTTGCATCTGGACAAGCACAAGCAACTACTGCACCTGCGCAAACCACTGCCACCGCTGCATCCGTTACGGGAGTTGGTGCTGCCCCAAAAGGTGTTGCTCCAGCGATTCCGCAAGTACAAACGGCCAACCCTGCGACTGCACATTATGGTTTGTCGCCCTTCATATTTTTAGAAATGGTTTCCATAAGATAGTTGTCATACTAGAAACTGTTTGTTCTGTTACTGCTCGTGTTAACGAAAGTAACGTTACACTAAGTATGGATCTGTTCATGGTTTGCCCGGGATGAAACATGACGAAATGGCCGTGTTAACATTACGGTATTTTGTTTTCTTCTTCATTAGTACAAAGTATGTGGACATTGGCTTGAAGAAGATCATTCGTAGAGGGGGGGGGGGGGGATGAATTGCTTTCCCTAATGAAGCCACCGTAGTAAAGAAACGTTTCCGGGACGCATCCGGCTTATCCTGCCATTCACTTAAACAACCTTTTGATCCGTAGTCGAAATACTTATATAGTAATGACTTAGAATCAAACATTCAATGAAGTTTAACTTGATGTTTATAATCCTCCAACAGCCTGTCCTCACAGTGTGGATGTCGTCTTCGCTCTGGATTCCTCCAGCGACGTCACAGATGAACAATGGGATCAGCAGAAGAAGTTCGCACAGGATGTTCTTAAGAGCTTCAACGTGTCTCCCGAGGGTACACACGCAGGGCTCGTGGCATATTCTACCATTCCCTCAATTGAAATGAAATTGGACGAGAAGCACTCGCGGGATGATGTGCTGTCGTCACTCCGTACACTCCCGCGAGACGTTGGGAACCGCAACCTCGTGATCCTGCTGGAGATGGCAAAGTTTGAAGTATTTACGTCGTCCGGGGGAATGCGAACACACGCTCCGAAGGTGCTCACTGAAGTGTTACTGTGATTGTTTTCTTAACTCAATAGTCTAGTTTCTTCTTCGTAGTTTCTTCTGCTTACATTGACTACAGACTCGTTTTCACAACGTTAGCCTCAACTTGGTGTTAAATATTCGTAAATACCAATAAAAATATGAGCTACTTACAACTCTGTGTATTGTTGGATGCTCGGATTTCTAATCGTTCTCGCTGGTATTTATGTATATTCAGCATCAAGCCGAGGCTAACAACGCAGAAATGAGTCTGTGGTCATTGTAGTCAGCGGTTACTGGGAATACGAAATTGGATTATTGGTAACTTACCAGTAGGCGTGGCACTGTATACAGCTGTTTTGGAAAATGTCGACATCTACAAGGGGTAATACTAAGCTCCAAATGAACTATGGGATTCCTATATTTTACATTGCAAATCATCAACCGACTTGTGTGAAGCAAACGAATCAGTTAAGCAAAGACAAAACTAAATATAATTTTGATAAATTGGCTTAAGACCAGCTCAGCAATATATAAAAATAGAGCTCTCACCATGTTTTGCGATCTGGGTATATTGCGGCCTTTCACAGGTCAAAGTATAAACAAATGTTGATGAAGAGATTGGATTCATAAGAGTTTTGAAAACTGCTGTTTCAAGGTATTTTCCTTAGAGTTTTTCGAAATTGCTAAATTATACACAAAGAATGTTTAAAGAAGCGATCGTGTTTCAACGAGAACCTTTGATCTGTCGCCTCTGAAAAGGCTGGATGCATTTTAAGGACATTCTATCAGCAGAAACTAAAAGGAAGATGGTATAAGGACGCGCTGCAACAAAGGGTGTAGGGTGAATATTATGTGGACGTGTTTACTTTATTTTTAAGGCATATCTCACAGTGTCGTTACAAAACAATAAAAAGTCTTAGAATTTGAAAATTGGCTTAAAAATTGTAAGTATTGTAAGATTTAGAAAACTGACCTTAGTAAAGGATGACCACTTTTATAATACGCCCCAGTGGCCATGACCAAAAAGTTCGATTCAAGGCCAGTAGGGCCAAAAAATAATTATATGAAAACTTGGAACTTGACCTCGACTTGAAGTTTTTGTTTATGGTCACTGGAGCAAATTATGAAAACAGTGTTCGTTACTCTCGCTAATTGGCGATTGAACTCAGTTTTAGATGACAATTCAACCTATAGAAAGTTTTCAAGTTCCTAAAAACTAAAGGCGCGCGAAAAAGGTACCTCACCCCTGATCTGGACGTTTTTAAAACAAGCTTTTTGTGAAAAAGGATTCAAACATACGTAATTTTTTTAGCTTACATACTGTCTGTGACCTTGTCGACAGGTTTTGTTGGTAACTGTTATGGGCCCTCAGAAGGACCACAATATTCACGCCGAGAAGAGCCTGGCCTCGTTTTCGCACCAGCTGAAGCTGGGCGGTGTTCACGTGGTTGCCGTGGGAACAGATGGGGCACAGGAGGACGACCTCGTTCACATGTCCAGCAAGCCCGAGTACGCCGTCAGAGTGAAGTCTCTGTTATCTCCCGAGGAAGCGGACAAAGTGTCCAAGGTCATTTGCCATGGTACGTACGGAGTTATAGTCCACTTTCACAATATGCCTCATTGGCCATGAACAAGAACATCGAGTCGAGGCCACCAAGGCCAAAATACAGCAAAAGTATAAGAAGTAGGAGCTTGACTTCGACTTGAAGTTATTGTTTACGGTCACTGGGGCAAGTTATGAAAGTAGTGTATTCTGAGTATCATTTACCCGCTCAACCTGCGCGAAAGATTGTCTCTGCCGAATTGTATCGTTTTGCTTTTGAGCATTTCAAAGGATGAAGTGACAGAACACGCCATAGTCAAGCAGGTTTTAAACACAATGTCGGAGTAACGACTACGCATGCGTGTAAGGTTGTAACAGAAAAAAGCTGGCCAAATTTCAAAGATGGCGTCTTGAAATCCAATTTCAGAGCAAAAGTATGAAAAGTGTAACTTTTTTTCGACCATATAATTTTGCGACTGACCTTTCACAGCAGGCGAAGAAAAGCAAGATAAGCAAACCTGGTGTGTTAAAAATCTTAACTGTTGTCTATTTTTCTTGGGTTTTTTTCGCAAGTTTGTGAGCTTGGTGGGCGTTTTTCCGACATGTGATCAACACAGAAGGAAAAACGGTTCCAAGTTTCAGTTTGGAACTTATTCGTTCTAGTAGTGTGATTTGAACTAAGCGTTCAGTTTTAGAAAACCCTTTAATGGATTGCAGCATTTACTCCCAGCATCTAATTCTGCCTGTCGTTTGCAAGATGTAGATGTAGTTTGCACAAGTAGTTTAGGTAAATTCTATTGTAGCTTTCACATCTTAAACGTTTCAAGTTATATCTTTCATGTGTTTTTCATTTATATCCGTTTGTTATACTACTTGTAATTTGTCATGCAGCTTCAGCCAATTGACTGCCATATTAAAGTTAATTTTAGCAAAGCCCTTTGTGATTGATTCTTGTAAGAACTCCCGGTTATTGTCACAGTCTTGGTATGATTATTCGCTCTTTTTTTCCCATTGCAGTTGGCAGTCTCAACCAAGGACTCAGCTCTTCACTTCCGACGATCAATTTTAATAAACCACAGGATCAGTCTTCTCCAGTTTCCACGCAGATGAATCATACCGCTGGGGCCCAGGACCAGGCCGCCAACACTCTACACCAGCACCATTTCATGATACCGCCTGGCCAAACCTGGAATGTGGATCTGTCTGATCCAACACACAAGGTGCACAAAGTAGCGCCAGGGCCCACCCTTGACCAGGCCCAACCCGTCCAGAACACAGCACCTCCCCCTGAACACACCCAGTCCACCCCCGCTGCTCAAACGCAAAAACTGTTCAAGAACCCCAATGATAAGAGAGAAGGTGAGTAGTTATGATAACTGCTTGTCTTTCACTTTGCTTGTCCGTCTTCTTGTGTAACAAACATGTAGCCCGTACGAGGTACAGCCGCACGTGTAAGTCACAGTTGGTCACAACTGTAGTCATTTTGGGTGTTAATCCGTTGGACGGTCAGTCAATAGTCAGTTAAGCTGTTTGTAATTCAATGAAGTAGTCTGTTGGATGTGTCGGTCGATCAGTTAGTCGGCCAGTTGGTTTGCATCTCTAATAGTCTTTCAGTCGGCCGGTCGGTCATCCAGTCTGTCAGCTAGTCAGTCAGTTAACACCGGAAGACTTTTTTTTAAAAAACTGTTTGGTTTCTTTTTTGCGCTGGCAAGTAAGTTAAGTATGTATGGTATGGTAAAGCTGACGTTTCGAGTGCTAGCCCTTCGTCAGAGCAAACTGGGGAATCATGGGGAAAATGGGTTTAGGTCAGTCAGTTACTCTGTGTCAGTCAGTTGGTCTGTTTGTCTGTTTTTTCAGTCATGGCAGTCAGTCAGTTTGTCTCTGTCTTTATGATTGTGCATTTCGCGCCTGCGTCTAACTGCAATGTGTATTTTCCTCCACTTGCCATTGGTAGCATATCCATTCAAGTGCAAACCGGTTCTGTTCTATGATTTCGACAAGCTGTGCAGTGGCACTTTGTTCGACGAGTCAGGAATGGGCAACAACGGCCACCTAGTTGGTGATATTTCCACATTTGCCGGTTTTAACGCAGACGACGGTTTGTACTTCAAAGACGGCTTCATCCAACTCGACGGAACAGCATTCAAGGGAAAACCAACCACGGACGTCACTATTGCGGCCTGGGTCAAACTGAAGGACATCAATGGCCCTAATGTTCATGAATTATTTGTTACCTCAGCCCCTGCTGCAAAGAGCCCCAAAAAAGGACAGTATCATTTTGAGGTCCTGGACCAGGGCAAGGTGCGCTTCTTCCAGAGAAACAATGGGAAGATCGTGTACGGACTGACCACCAAGCCGGTCGTGAAGGCCGATGAGTGGGTGCACCTGGCAGGGACCTATGACTCGCGCACCAACAAGGCGGTCGTGTTCGTGAATGGGGAGCCTGTGGTCGATTACCTGCAAAGCGACCCACAGGTATGCGATGACAAACGTGATAAATACATGTACAAAACAGGATAAGCGTTGCTACTTTTCCACGCTCTTAAATGTACCACAGCAAAACACATGGACATAACTGCTTTATTTTTGAAAGGAGGTAGAGCTCTAGTCTTAGATATATAGCAACAAGCTGTAAAATATAAATAAGCCCTTTCAACGAATAGAACTGAGCCTACAAATCTAAGACGCAAAACTCTTTCTTGACTATACGCCCCTCCGATATTGTAAGCCGATGTCATACGAGCTTAAATGTAAAATTTGTGTACGAACCATGATACATATATACACGTGGTACGGCGCCAATGTTCGGTGATCCTGCAACTCAACCCAACACGTCTTTCCATTCAATTCTGTTTAAATGCAGGAAACCAAAGATTTAAGCACGGACTGGAGCGATGCGGCCCAAATCGGCAAGTTCTTTGATGAGAATAATTCTGTAAGACAGTTGCAAGGCGCAATGGACGAATTCTACATGTTTCCGTGTGCTCTGCCTGCTGATCATGTTAAGTTCCTAAAGGACGAACATACAAATCGTAAGTATTGCGTGACATTCATTGGAAAACTTGTAAAGGTATTCAAAGTGAAGACCGTGTTGCATGACACTCGATCTAAGACTTACAGAAGGAAGAACATAAAAAAGTAATTGTTCGGCTTGTCATTCAGTGTAAATGTATGAGTGTTGTGTGACTTTCATGATAGAAGCTCCTGAGAAGATAAAAATTGCAGTTGTTTTGTAACATTCGTGAGGAACGTGACAATTACAAGTGTTAAGTGACGTTGATTGTTCAGTTTTATATTTATTATTATTATGACAATATTATAACTAAACACAAAACTGAATAAACGTCACGCACTCATCTTCACGGTTTCTAAGTTGTTCAAATATAAATAGCGGGTAAAGGAACCTTGAACAATATCACAGGCGATATATAAACAGTTATTATTTCTATACAAATTGTAGGTGTCGTGTAGTAATCGTTGTATTATTTATTTATTTATTTATTATTATTATTATTATTATTATTATTATTATTATTATTATTATTATTATTATTATTATCATCTTTTTTCCAACACAGCACCACTATGAATTGGAATGTTTGGTTCCAATAATAAAACATTTGATCATCCACAACAAGTTTTGTAAGATGAGGTGCAAAATTCTCCCAATTGTTTACAGAAAAATAGATACAGACAGATATTAATGAGAGTTTGGCAATGCATCATTTGGCCCTCTGGGAAGTGAAGGACCTCCTTTCAGTAAGAACCTCAAAACATGCGCTAAAAGGCTAAAATTGTTTTTCTTTTGTAAAACAAATACTTTAATGAAGCTGTGCCTTCAGTTTCCATTTGCTGACAGAACGGTTATTTTTGACTTAACAGCCAAGTTCATTGGTCCATATTCTGGGGTGAAGCGCGAAGTTTGGCGATCAGTTCCTGGACCAGCCATCACTCAACTTGCCACAAACCAAGATTTCCCAAGTTCTCCGTCGGAGATCCAGATTATTTCTGACTTCGACACACCCAGGAACGAAGGTGAAGATTACGGTGCTCGTGTCAGCGGCTACTTTATTGCACCTTACACTGGTAACTACTCCTTCTCTCTGACCGCGGACGATCACGCGGAGCTGTTTTTCAGTCCCTCGGGTGTGGATGAGAAGAAGAAAGATTTGATTGCTGAAGTCAAAACTCCACTTGGACATCAGGAGTGGCGAACGTGAGTCTTTGATTTTTTTAACTACTCAGAATAAATGTCTTTTCAAATTATCTCTTATCAGTCACAAACTCGGATAAATCATACGGTATCTTTAACTTTTTTTCTCCTCTTTCCTTCCTCCTCCTTCTTCTTCTTGTTTGTCTTGTTCTTGTTCTCTTTCTTCTTCTTTTTCTTCTTCTTCTTTACTTTATCTAATTTGTCTTTCATTATTGCACTGTGCCCTATCTCCTCCTTCGATTCAACACTCTACCTTGTACTTCCGTCGTCCTATCTTAAACTAATATTCCCCTACATTAACTGTTATAAGGCTGCCGAACCAGAAATCAATCAACTACAACCTTGAGGCTGGTAAATACTATTGGCTTGAGGCGCTGCACAAGCAGGACAAAGCCATGGATTCCCTAGCTGTCGGCTACTCGTTGGAGTGTCCCAACTCGCCACCAGTTCTCAAGGAGAGACCCATCTTCAGGCCGAGCCTGCAGTACAAGATACCCGGTCAGTGAACTGTATGAGTTCAATTGCCAACTATGAAAATAGCCGTCGATCATATTCCAGACTTTTTTCAAATAAAAAGGCCAGCAATAACTGAATTATTTCCGTCAAAAATCACACCAACATGTTACCCATATGTTTATCGCTTTTCCTTTTTTATCTAATCTTTTTAAGAAATTTTTTATAGACCCTATTCAAAAATGGCGGCTGTTTTAATATTCTTTTGTCTCAATTTTAATTAGCCCAACTAGTCTCGTTTAGGTTAATATATTCTTTTGTTTTTTTGACTGAAGAACGAGGCTAATTGGGCTGATTTAAATACAGACAAAAGGATATTAAAATAGCCGCAATTTTTGAATAGCGTCTTTGTGTTCAACGTAAACCACACAAAACAGTACCGTGCAAATATCACTGCTACACCTACTCGACACACGTATGCTTCACGCCATCTGTTGTGGAAGGTTAAATCATGTTCAAAAATCTCACGACAGTCGAATCAAAATGACCAATTTCTGTTGAGATTGGGACTGGAACATGATGACAAAATCAGTCACAATTCCAAAATAGCGTAAAAGGTTGGCGTGGAATCGAGCTAGCAAATTTAGGTTTGTCGCCGCATTAGTCAAAGGGTACTTTTTTTATGGTTTCTTAATTAGAGCGGCTCAGTTTTGCCCCGGCCGGCAACAGCGCGATAATTTTATAGGTTTTTGCTGGAAAATCTGCACGAACGCCGTGACTTTTCATTTTTAAAATAGTGCTCACAGCCAGTTTGGAAAGCTGTACTACAGACGTTAAACATTAGTAAATCCTATGCAACAACATCAAACAAGATCTTTAATTTTGAATGGTTTATGTTTTTTTCTTTTTATTCAGAAAGTTGCGCCGAGATCAAGAAGCGGTGGTCAGGTTTCCAAGACGACGAGTATATGATAAAGATGGGCTCATCTTGCCAACCAGTGCGCATATTCTGTTACGGCATGCAGACCGCGAAGCCGCTGGAATACCTCACCCTTGAAGCAGGCGCTGATCGAAATTTTGCCACCTTCTTCAGGGAGAGACTGCTTAACTACGAGTCGTGCTCAGGAAAGACGAACCCTCAACCTAAGCTGACCGCGAAGTACTGGGGTACAACAAGGTATGTTATGAAAGAGCAGACTTCATTTTGGGAGAGAGAAGAGTTGAAAAAAATTTACGGGGAGTTTTAGTTTTTTGGGGGGTTTTCCCATACATGAGTTGAACTCTTCTTTTGGCAGTTTTTAAAGGCTGTAACTTCATTGTTTGGAAATAAGTTATTTTATTTCCTATGCGCGTCCATTAAAAGCTGAGCTCTGATGCACACCTGACCTTTTCTTATCATATATACCTTTCAGGTTTTCTAAAATTCGTGTTGATCCCAAGACTGGCCTGGTTCACCGCGATGACTTCCGGTTTGCGAGTAGTGACGGCAACCACGTGAGGTTCGGCCGCGCGGGAGACTGTTACTCGGTAGCTTCGCGCTGTCACAAGGGCAAGTTTCAGATTGATTTGTCGGGAACTGGGCTCCGTTTGAAACGTGACGCACAGTGGGAGCCCTGGGGCTCACCCAGAATCCCCCAGCGTTTGTTGAGCTACAAGAAATCTGAGGACGGTAGTTTTGTGTACGGGGAATGTGGAGGATCGTGCGGCGGGTGTGAACCGAAAGGAGAGAGGCTGTACTTGGAGCCCGTGTCGTGCCAACCGTCAAATGGTGAGCCTTTGTTATCTTCAGCAGTAGCATTTTCATCATTATCATCATTATCATCATCATCACCATCACCATCACCATTATCATCATCATCATCGTCATCAATGTCGTTTTTATCATCTTCCTTCTGAAAAATGTTTTTAAATACACAAAGTGGCCTTAAGCAATTTTCATCATACCGTCTTTATTACAGGCTTTAAAGTGTTGAAACTAATCTATGGTAAAAACTAGACGGTTATTTCAATGTTTTTAAAAGCGTAAATGTTTTGCAAAAGTTCTCAAGTTTTAGTTTTGTTTACTCTGAATTTTCTCGGGAGACAATGATCGAAAGTTTGGAAACTTTTAGTCGAGATCACTGATCGCCCTGGGAGCAACAATCATCATTATGGTTGTTAACGTCATCGTAAACATTGTCATTATTGTTATCACACCATCGTCATCATTAAAAAAGTAAATAAGTCATCAACAAGGTGTCGTTACTTCTATCACCATCATTTATGCCGCAACTAAGAGCACACAACTGGAGTTTTGCTATATTCCAGCACACTGGTGTATTTAAATGACACGGTAATTATTTCTTTCTTAAATCTTCAGATGTTCAAGGAATTTCACGTAGCAACATTCCCAAGAATCCGAAGTCTGCCGTGGTCAAAGCCAAGCACTCGAACATCAAGAAGACTGCTTCACCAAACACAAAAACAGCTTCCGATGCGAAGGCAAAACCTAACCCTGCTTCCAAGAAAAATCCAGTAAAAGAGATGTCCATCAAGCTGTTCACATTCAAAGGACCCCACATCAAACAGTATTTTGACTCCGAACCAGGAACTGAGGAAAGTGAAATGGAAATTATTGGCAAAGTAAATAAGAAAAAGCGAGCACTACGTAATATTAAAAGGCGTTCCATCGAGGAAGAAGCTGGGCCGGAGCTGAAGCGAGTTAAACGAGAGAAAGATACTGAAAGGCGATAACTTGACAATTTTTAGACTGCATTTACTTCCACCCAGTGTCGAAACTAAATCAACTTGATCGACACTCGGAAAATTTTTTAGCGAAAGTCGTTTCAGTGTGAACTCTGTATAAACAGAAAGTGGGAAACGACTCATTTTTCTTGTTATTGGTTTTGATTCAAAGGCCCTTCGTTACGAGTTGCGAAATTATCCCTGCGGTTTATCAGTATTTGTACTAAAGATGAGTGAGAATGACAATGATACAGTATGAAAGGTTCTTTTGAAGTAGTGGATGGTTTCTACCCATATTTATGAAAGCTGGTTACAATCAGATTTCGAAATTCAAGATCCCTTTCGTTGGAGTTCAATATTTAGTAAGAAATGAACTCAGTATTGTTTACACTTTTCATCTGCCACGTCATTTTCGTTCTACGAACGAAGAGTCTCTGAATTGAAACAATGAAAGAAACCGAAAGTTGTTTAAGCGACAAAGTTCAATTTACGTAAAGTGACTTTCTGTGAGCCGGTCACGGCAAACAAGACGAGAAACTAGGATCTTTGACATTTGACACCAACATTGTATTTGTTTGAATTGGCTTTATAACTTTCACATTTCCCTTTTTACAACAACTATAACATAGACTTTAATGTTTCCAATACTTCGATATTTCTTGCTGTCGTTATATTTTTTCAAGTTTGCTACTAAATAAGTATAGTACTAAAATCGGTGTTACTATACAATAAACTCGAGAATTGTCAATTTTACAAATAAAGGTTCATCAAAGCTGTCAACAAACCATTGCGTAAAAGCTTAACACTGAAAAACGTATATAAACTAAATTAAAGTGGTTAGCGCCATCCCAGGTTTAACGTTTCAACTCACGACTTTATAGATTGATTTGGGCCGTCATTTAGAGTTTTGTAACCGAATTTTCTTGTCATATTTCTGCAAAACTTTGTGAAGACTGAACTACGTGTTCCAAGATAAAACAGCAACATTGCACAAGCCAGAATAAGGTTCATTTGTTGGACGGCTTAAGATGTTTTAACATTTTTGGTTTCAAATGAACACCACATAGTCAAAAATCAAGAACATGGTGCAAAGCAAGAAAAACGTGCAATGACAGAAATTCGCTTAACTCTTGGTTAAATTTAAAACGCTCTCATACAATTGGATCCAGTCCGATTATGGTGCGCACTGAAGGTCCCACATATCGATCATAATGACGCGTTTAGACAAATTTTACTTAAAAAATTGTAAAGTGCTATTCGACTAGCTAGTAGATAGGAGAAATATGTTTAGTGTCTTGTATCAGTTAGTTTCATTGTATGCTGCCACTTCGGCGGTACTTGAAGTACGAGTTTTAAGACTTATGCGTATCATTGTAACACAAACTGTCTAGTTGTACAGAACTCGCATGAATAATAAAATATATTTGAGGAGTATTGCATGTGCATCATTTCATTAGAGAACAGCAATCTATTCATTTACTTACTCATTTGTTTATTTATTTATTTACTTATTTAGTTATTTATTTATTTACTTACTTACTTAATTATTTGTTTATTTATGACATTTGCGGCGGTGTTTGCCGACATTGAGGCGAAGCAATAGGTCTCTGGGTCCCGGCTTACGAGGCTTGTCTCCAAAGTAGGAATATCAAAAGCCTTATTTTCATACTGTTATGTGGCACTGTGATTGGTTCAAAACTTCCACTTCTGTTCTGGTGTGAACAATGAAAATGGAGACGTACGCACAGCTAACGAACCTCAACGGAAGCAGACTGATGGAAGCGGAGACAGAAACTGAAAAATTAACCAATCACAAAGCTCTTTTCCAGTCTCTCAACGAAAATGTCAGACAGTAAAACATGAGGGGATTTGGGAATCGAAGCAAGACTTCTATCGTGTTGGTTCACACTTTGACATAAACCCTGCATGCTTTCATCTCCGTTTTTGTCTCCATTT
>JAOBYE010077784.1:0-20688 GCA_025403585.1 Parazoanthus swiftii
GCGGAGTAAAGTGGCTTCCTGAGATCTAACCAAGCAACTTGCGGCCAGTCAATGCCATCTTTGCCCTTGCTACGACTCTGTCGATTATATATTTCACTTTAGCCGATAAGATATGGGAAAAAGTTATTACAAAGTAAAGTCATCTGGCACGTTCAAAAAGCAAGAAATAAGAATGTTTGTTTTTAGCACGTTGCAACAGGTAATTCCATTAATTGTACTGTTTAGATAGTTGACTGTGACAAAACTGACAAACAAATTTAAAAGTTACATACTGTTTTGCAAAGGTAAACGTATCAGATAACAAAAACATGCGAAACATGAAATACGGAAGTTAACACAGAACAAAAATAGAAAAAAATTGTGAAATGTAATTTGTATTCAAACACTTGCTCTATTCTAACGCAAGAATAATAAGATAATAAGCGGTTATTGTTTTCCGTTGTTGTAGTCAGCATTGTACGACTGCTGCTTGATTGAACCGTGCCTTTAGCTATAATCGTGCGTGATTAGTGAAATGTGATTGGTGGAAAACAAATCTGAGAAACGACTGCGCATGTATGAAAACAAAAGGAAAACAATATTATAATCAGTTTGCACACCACTTGCGAGGCTGAAACCGTTACGGATAGGACTGAGAAAGAAGACTTTGCGTTCTCAAAACCACAGTTTCAAATAAACCGAAAAGGACCAAAGCTAAAGTTTCGTGTATACTGGATTCGAACGACAAAGATCCAAAGTGGTCGCCTAGATTTATCTGCACATAAGAAAGGTTAGTTTGAAATTTAAAGAGTTTGTTGGCTTACAGAAAGACCGACAAAGCGGGCGATAGCAGCTCTGTCGTTACGAATACAATTTTGTAGTTGCAGCTAGAATATGTGCTTGCTTAGTTTGCGAATTGTCATTGCCAAAACATTTACAAATTTGAACAATTATATAGTTTCCAGTAACGGATGAATCTTCATTTGATGTCTGAAATCAACCTTAATTGTTTGTCCTTTTGCCGCAGAAGCCGTAAAAGCCAAGGAAAGTAAAGATGCGTCGGAGGAAAACTATCATTCCGCCAACAAACGCTAAACCCACGAATTTCGTTGACACGACTTTGAACCCTTGCTGCAATATCTGAGAGAACGTTTTATATATTTTACCGTTGTTTACCAGTTCATGTTCCGAGCGTTCTTTAAAGAAACGGAAAGATGTAAAAAACATTGCTTGTTATAAACGTCCAAGAGCATGTGGAAGAGAGGAACTTTTAAAGAATGATTTCGCGATATACGTTTTTATTTGCACCAACTGCAATCAAAATAGGCGAACATTTTCTGCTTCTCGGAAGGGGAAAAAGGCGATGCGTGTGCCAGCCTCAAAATGATATGCGCCTGCGCAGAGTAAAATGGTATGCGCCTGCGCAGACCAAAATTATTTGCGCGTGCGCCGACCAAACTGGTATGCGCCTGCGCAGACCATAATGATATGCGCCTGCGCAAGCTAAAATGATATGCGCCTGCGCTGACCGAAATGATATGCGCCTGCGCCGACCAAAATGGTATGCGCCTGCGCAGACTAAAATGATATGCGCCTACGCAAGCTAAAATGATATGCGCCTGTGCTGACCGAAATGATATGCGCCTGCGCAGACTAAAATGACATGCGCCAGTGCAGACCAAAGCGATATGCGTCTGCGCAGAACAAAATGATATGCGCCTGCGCACACCCAAAAACTATGCGCACGCGCACCAAAAATTAGATACACGTGCGCATTTCATTTTAGAGTGCGCATGCTTATCTCATTTTGCCCTTCACTGAGACTCCGGTAGACGAAAACCGGTTGAACTTTTTTATATTACTACTGTCTACTCGTTTTGGGAAAAGGCAGCGTATCGTATGACTCGTGAAAAAGGTTTTCTCAATCGGCGGCGGAAACATCCAAACGTCGTCTGCAAACACAAGTTTGATTTTTAATGAAGATGAAATTGAACAGATTTACCTTGACCACAACGCGTCTCTTTTCTACGGATTTCGTTAAACTACTCTTTCAGTTTTTGGCAAACTTACTGGTAATATTTAAAACCGTATCTGCTGAAATGAAATGAGTACACGTTGTTGTTGATTTGAATGTTGACCAGTTTAACTGTTCAGCTGGTCTGAACAATCACTGTTACCGTGATCTGTATGTATGTGTATGTAGGTATGTTATCTGTAATAATATCCCCGTGCCGTCCTTGACATTAACGACAAATATCCAAACGAAATGTTGTGTTTGCTTGATATCCTTAACAAATACGTATTTAAAAACAATGAGAAACAAATGGCGAACATTTTCGTCTGTAAAAGGATGAAGTATATATTTCCACCAATTTCAACCATGGACCTGGAGCCGATTAAAGAAATTTTTTACTCTTGTAATTTTTATGTCAGTATAACTATTGTCCAAGAACAATAGCCACACCTGTAAATTGTAAAAGTTCTATTAAGTTCGCTGTTTCACGCTTCAGATACCTTGAAGAAACTAAAAACAATTATTGATTTTTGTCGGAATCAAAGAACGGTATGACATGCAGGTACCAATGCGATGGTTAAATTGAAAAGTTTTAAAACATTCTTGTTTGTTGACATTATTTTTTTTAAAAATCATCTTTTTATGGAAGCTACCCTTTTTACAACTCGAGATTATATGTGTGCTGTGATTTTTGCAAATAGCTTGTCACTGATCCATGAATAAGAATAGAAAAATACGTACACACTGCAATTATGAGTCAAAAAACGTATCTAAAACTGAGCGCGTCAAGATCAAAAGGCAATTTAAAAACAGGTGATCAGAACAATAGTCAGAAGGTCGTAAAAGTTTACCTTGAAGAGCGGAACATCCCTGTGTAGCTTATATTTTGGAGCACCCCCCATCCTCCGCCCCGGGGGCCTCGCTACCAGGAAGATGAGCTGTGCTTCATGAGAGCCTATATCACTCAACTTTCGAAGCGGCATGGCTTATTAAGAGGGATTGCCGGTAGAGGTTTTCTAACTTTTCGTTGTAATAAGAAAGTGCTCTAAAACACTATTTTTACAGAAAAGAAATTTGACGCGCTTGTTTTGACCTATACAAAACCTTGTTCTTCTTTTAAGGCAAATCCTTTACATCATAAATGCTTTCGTTAGCACACAGTCGTTCTCTGGAATAGTAAAACGCGCACATTTAGAAGTTTTGCTGCAAAGAGTCTTCTACTTTCTGCAACACACGTTTTCGACTTTAAACACATTTTTTGTTCCGAGACAACTTTTTTACTGGGGATGAAAAACGCACAGCATCGCTGTTCAACTCGTTCAGAGTGCAGCAATGTTGCGAGACGAGTTGCACGTTTTGTTGCTCGTATTACAGGGTTCGTACGGGTCATGGAAAACCTGGAAAGTCGTGGAATTTTACAATTCCTTTTTCAGGCCTGCAAAGTCATGGAATTTTGAGAAGTCATGGAAAATGAAAATTACCTTATAAAACACGGGTTAGTCAACTTAAGAGAGTGAGACGAAACAACAACTCGTCAGACTTCATTTACGGAAAGCAAGATTCCAGTGGTACTAGACGTACAGTATAGGTAAATACACAAACTGTTTTTTCTCTCAAAAATTAGCTATGCTGGAAAAATTTTATATCGAGGACAATTTTGATACAGTATTGCAAAGAAACAGATGGTCAAATTAGGTGGTGGAAAACTGCGAAAGGTCAGAAAAGTCATGGAAAATCATGGAATTTCACAACGCCGATATAATAGAGTACGAACCGTGTACTTGTACTTTTAAAACCGTTATAATATCAAGAAAATCAACAAAGTAGTTTTAAAATTAAAAAAATCCTTGTTACGGTACAAAAAATTTGAACTCGACTTATTGCCAGAGTTATGAGAATTTTTTAATGTGTTTACGGAAAGGCCGAGAAACCCAGCGTAAGATTGTCTCCGCCTTTGTGGATAAAATTTTCTAGACAGCTAGAGTATGCGCACAGTTTGAGCTAGTTGTGAAATTCCTATTGCAAAACGGTCATATACATTGTATTTTACAAAAACAATCCTTTTTATTTCCTCTATTGATCTACATACAGAATTTACAAGGTTAACGAAAATAAGTACAGAAATAGAGGGGACTGGCCGAACAGTAACAGGTAGCCAGAAGCACAAAATGAAATGACATTGCGATAGCACCAAACACGGCAGACAGAAACACGCACACGCACATTCACACAAAGAGAGAGCATAAGTATTTTGACATAGATAATTAAGTGTTTTCGTAGCCTGAATTACAAAGATCGACTTAATCTTCTGTCATCGTTGTTTGTCACCCTAACCGCAGAAACCGTTCAAGTCAAGGCAACTATTTAAAAGCGATTGCTTCACTCTACTAACAAGCACTAAAACCACATTTTCCATGGCTGTATCTTCTAACCTTTCTATAATGATAATTGGCGCGATATTTCCCCTACGTTACAGATTTTAGCTTTATCCAGATCACGACAAGACTTCCGAATCATTTTATTTGCATTCACAATGGAGAAATACTTCCCAAGATCTCAATCAAACTCCCCTCAAATTGTGAAATTTTGGACAACTTTGTAAAAAGGCCTGTCGTTGCGTCAGAAACGTATTTGTTCTGTACTTCAAGGAAAGCAAACTAAGTTTTGAAAAACTTGCCAAATGCACGGGTTCTGGATTATATGTAATTATACGTTACAAATATTTTCTTGACAGCGTTTATCTTATCGTCTCACATGATTCTGAACTATTTTTAGCGAATGAAACGGAAGACATAATCGAAAACCAGAACATCGCTTGTTGGAACTGGCCACAACAGTTAGAGGAGAGGAATACGAGTATGAGAAATTTTTTGCGTTTTACATTTTCTTATTCCCTGGCAATTTTGTTACTGAAACGCTGAAAATGTCAAGACATTTTCTCGATTACACGTCAGTGTGTTAGTACTTGCTGAAAATTTGAAATAACTACGATTTTTTTCCTTCTTCCCCAGTGAGCAGTTTCTTGAAGTACCGTAGTTGAAGTTGACTGGTGATTGAGTTGAAATAACAAACAAGCAACTTTCAGCAGCTTATATCCACAAATTTAGGAGTAAAGAACGCAAAATTACTAGCTTTTTAAGCGCGCTGTAAAGGTGAAGAAATGCGAGCAACATTTTTTGCAACAACGGGTTTTGTTGCGTTACAAGTTGGCCTAGTACGTGGTAATACGCAAACTGCAAACACCAACTTGCAATGCAACAATGTTGCGCTACAAGTTAGACAAAAATGTTGCTCGTATTACTTCACCTTGAGGTGCGCAAGCAAAAGTCATAAGCACCAAAAAATGACATGCGCACACGCATCCGAAATGGTTTGTGCGTCCGCGCATTCTAAATTGACTTTCACACAAGCAACCAAAATAAACATGCGCATGCGCGTCAGAAAATGTGTGTGCATATCATTTTCTGAAATGAAATGCGCATACATACTCAAAATAATATGCGTACGTGCACACGCGCATCACAAAATTCTATACGCACACGCATCTTAGAATAGCAAGCGCCCAAGCATACACACCTTAGACTGGTACACGCATCTGCACTTGATTTTAATGTGCTCACGCGCATCTCATTTTGGAATGTGCGTGCGCATATCATTTTTGGGTGCGCGTGCGCATTTCAACTTGGTCCTTGTTGAGACTAAGATGAAAATTATTTGGGCGTTTGTATGCGGAATCTACTAATTTTTCTTACGGATCTATTCTTACGGATCTTCTGGGCATTTTAAAAAATACCCAGAAGTCCCAGGGAACGAGGTTGGTAAAATATTTGACCCCAGACACCCTCGTGCCATCCGGACTTGTTGTACATTAACATTATCAATGTAATTATCAGTACCTCCATCATTATCATCATCTTATCATAATCACTATTATTATTATTATTATTATTATTATTATTATTATTAACAGAAGCATTATCATTATCAGTATCATTCTCATCATCAATATCTTATCATAATCACTGTATTATTATTATTATTGTTGTTATTATTGTTATTATATCTTAGCCTGTCAAGTTTGAGAATGGTTGCTCTTCAGAGCGGTGCTCTGATGTCCTCAGGAGTGCCCCAACACCGGCTGTGCTTGTACAATTTTTCCTTTTCCTTCCTTAACGAGCTGTCAACCTTTTTGTTTGAGAGTTCGATTACAGCTAAATGACTGGAGCTCCCTTGAAAACTACGCAGGTGGCGGACTGCAAATGAATTTACGCCCCAACTCATGATACTCTATTACTTGTTTCCTTCAAAAAAACATTTGCTGTTATTGCATTTGCTGGAAATTTAATTTGTACACCATAGCAACAAGTTGCGAACTATGAATAGGTTAACAACAAGTACATGACTTTTGAAGGGCATCACGCGCAATTCCCTTTCGAGCCCGAGCGAAGCATAAGCTTTGTACCGACCAAAAAGAAAGGCTGATCCGACATCCCAGAACGAGATGATCGACATTAGTTGTCTGATCTGGGATACTCTGGCGTACGCCTTAGGGGGTATCCTAAAAAATACCTGGCCACCAGATTTTGATACCCAAAAATATACCTCTTGGGTCTAAAAATTGATATCGAATTCTAATTTGCGCAAGGATTACCCCTACAAATACCGGGTTTTTGCAAAACTTAGATTTTGCCCGAGAAACCCCCTAAAAATACTGAATCGCCAATTCAACCCCTTAAAAATTCGACGAGGTCCCCCGACAACCAAATTTAAGGTGGACCCCCCCCCCGGGGGGGGGGGGGGGGGGAGCGTACGCTGGTCAAAAAGTAATCACTTTCTATATTCTCGAGTCATCCCCGTCTATTATCGCAGGGTAAAAAGCGACGTCATGTTCTCAATAATGGGAAACGTCTGGGTAGTCGGAGGTACCGAAATCGCCGACAGGTCGGGGTTTTTCACGACATACTGATCACTTGGCCGGGTCGGGGCAGGCAGGACAGATCGTGTTCCAGATTTTTTTGATTGTCGAAATGGTGCGAGGGTGTAAATAGAAAATCGTAAAATCGCAGATCGATTGAAATTTCTTCCAACACTTGAAAACCAGGCTTAAGAAGGCCCGTAAACTGTTTTTTATGTTGCTTATCTTGCGATCAGGCCTTCGTGGTGGTGCAAAGAAAAATAATAAGATTTCTCTCTCTCTCTCTCCGCTCTAATTATTTTTCTTTGCGCCTTCACGAAGGCCTGATTGCTGGTTACATGCTGCTGTGCCACTGAACTTTGAATACGAAAGGTGGCGGCTACAAAAACATTTCATCTTATCAACCCTTGTACTCCCATTGATTTCCATAGCAACTAACCCCTCTCTCCCAACACTCAATGTTTAGCAATCTAGTGCATTTTACACAAAACATACTCGGTGAACACTCTTTTTTAAAACGCGTGAAAATTGTTTGCACACAAGGGAAATTTTTAAAGAGAGGTTGAAAAAATCATGTCAATAGGTTTTGGCCCCACATTAAAGTAACATTTCAAATATTAAGGTAGCGCCCAACTCTTTTGAATATCTTTTTTGTAAGAAAAGTATGAAATGTACTTTTTGGTGTGCAAACAATTTTGATACATTAAAAGGGAAGATCGTCTATTCTTTTGTTGAAGTATGTAGTTGATTCCCTGTCAAGTTCCCATTGCAACCAAAATGTCAGTTGGAGAACAAGGGTCGATAAGCTGGATTGTTATTGTAACATGTAAGCCAGGCGCGTAGCCAGCCAGTTTTTTCTGGTAAGCTCGCATTTTAAGGTTGACGAGGCTTTAGCCGACCCAATAATTTTTCGAATAATTTTTTATAAGTCAAATTGGAGACGAAAAAAATCAAAATTTCTTTTAACGATGATAGATTAATTGGAAGCATTTCCAGCAATTCCATTTTGTCTGTCCTGTACCTTCATTTTCCGAAATGAACTGAGAAATTGGATGAAGAAAAGTGTTTTCAGAAAAGGGTTTCAGAAAAACTGGTCAGCCCGGGCTTACCTGGCTTACAGGCACGCGCCTGTAAGCTCAAACAAATAGCAGTAATCTTTCACTCCTTTGTAAAACTACTTTGCACCACCTTACACCAAGTAATGGGCGGCCGGGCTTTGTCCTTTGCTACCAGGCCTTGTTATATAAACGGGGCGTTCAGAGGAAGGAGCAGGGACCGTCCGCCACTGCGCATGTGTGGGAGCTGTTCAGGTTTTTGGCTCCACATGCAACAATAACAGGAGTAACTGTGTTTCCTCCTCTCATTTTGTCTTCATCATTGTTTTTGGGAGGTTTTTGGATCTCTTTGATTCTGCAGAGGTTGGTCCTAAAGCCTGGTCTCTTTGCTGGATATTTTGGTAAGTATGACCCCTTAGAAGTGGTCGTTGAGCGACACAGGTTCAATTGAAAGTGAAGTCTTTTACACCAAGAATTTGGATGGCTGCTGTTTTTGCTACCGCTTTCTTGCTTTGCGGGGTTTGCAGCAAAGAATCAACATTGAAGCTAATCGTAGATCTATTATAGTTGGCTCTCTTCGTTGTTGAAATTTGCTAAGCTGCACATCAAAGCCGGACAAACTGTAATGATTATGCAGTCTGACCTCAAGTTGTGTGAATCCTCTCTTCCGGTGTGAAATCTGGCTAAAACTATTGCTTTGCTTGTCAGCACATAAATTCCTGTACTAGGATTGTTTCATATGACAAGTGATTTTGATGGTATAGTCTTAGTTTCGTATGTAACATCGTGGGAATATTCTTAGCTTGAACTCTTATGTAATAGCTTACAGTCATGAAACTCAAAAGCCACCATAGCACTTCGATGGCTTTATGACAATGTACATACTTTCAATTTCATTTTTGCCGGCTCAAAATGGATCTCATTTTGGGTTCATGATGTATTACTAATCACGTATCTTCTCGATCGCTGTTAAAATTTTCCTCTAGGGTATTTTTATTTTGTTTCTCGTTTATTTTATGAACAAATTGTGATTTTACTACTAAGTCTACGTACCGGCGTTTCTCGCAACTTCCATCATGTCTCGCTGTGACAGTTGGTGTTGTAGATAATTTTTTAGCTTTCTGCGAAAAGCTGATTTGGTTTTCATTGTTTATAACTGATGTGGCGAGTATTAAATGAACTGTATTTTATGTTTAACAAGTGTAGTTCCTGATTATTATCTTCATGTAAAATGATTCAGTACTGATGATTCGTAATCAGTTCATTGATCCACATATTTTTACTTGAAGTTTCTTTTTTTAATTATCGGTGTGCATCATAGTGATAGTTGTTTTATGTTATATTTATTGCAGTGTTGTGGAAGAGGGATACTGGTAAAAAAGTTGTTTGAGTCTTTTATCCACTGTAATATAGAATTATTTCTGTCATTAAATATTGTTATTGCTGAAGATATCAATTTGTCTAAAAATGAAACATTTTCAACAACATCACTGTCAGTATGAGGAACAATGTAAAAAATCTGTGGTTTTAAACACAAGTTAAATTTTGTTGTTGTTATAATATATATATTTTTTAGGGAATATTATGTCATAATAGTAATAATAATAATAGTTAGTGTTATTACTATCTATTTGTATATAATGTATGCCAATTCTCATACTTCTGACATAACCTTTTTTTATATTTTACATGTGCTGTAAATCCCGGTGTACAAGCCGATAATTTGACCCCAAATTTTGGTTCCAAATCTGGGGGTTGGCTTATACAACGAGTACCAACTTTTGAAAATGGAAACAAGGAAAATTGATAGTTTATAGTTACTGTATTTACTGTACAAATACTGTACAAATGATTTCAACTATGGCAAGATGCTGACAACATATGCTGTTCATGAAATCTACATGACATGTGAAAATAAGAAGTTTGTTTGGCTAGTAACAGATGAACCTGGAGTCGGTACTTGTAACAATAAACCCCGATGATCACTGCTGATTCCCCCTTTCTGTCATGGTTTCTTCCAGTTTGGGCCTTTTACAAGTTTTGCTGCGATTTGCATACTATGTCGTGGGCGTTTCACTGAGCATGACCTCGGCCTTCCTCCACTCTCTCACTTGTTTCTTGTTAACACCAAATTCTCCAGCTGCAGAAGAATTATTTGTTCCTTTGCAAAATTAATAACTTTTAGCTTGAATGCAGCATCATAGCACATTCGTTTTGGTTTTTTGAATATGATTGTTCTCGCAAATTGCTCTCGCAGCATCCTGAACACAATGTGGCATGCATCTGGAAAACATGTGGTTTCACCTGTTTAATTCACAGATCAATGAACACAGATGGTATAGCAGGAGAATGATCTGTTCTGGTTGGCCAACTGGACTATTTTTGCCTTTCTTCTGCATTATATGTGCTTTGTAGGAGGTTTTTTCTAGATGATGTTTCCTCAACTTTTAAAGATATGGTAACTATTTTTTCATGGGAAATATTTTGAAATTTGAAGTTCTCCTTTTTATGCAGGCATGAAAAAATAGTATTGTGTTTGAATTATGTTAAACTACAAAAAGAGGGTTCAGCTCATACAGAGGGTAATACCGGGGGGGGGGGATACTTCAGGGTGAAAGTGGTAGGGATGACCGTCGGGAAGCTCAAATTTCTACCCTAAAAAATACCTAGTGGAAAAAAAATTCACCCTAAAAAATACCCCTCGCTTCTAGAATACCCTAAAAAATACCTGAACTTATCTTTAGCGTACCATTTTAGCTCAAATAACCCCTTAAAAATACCAGATTTTCTTCCGAGTTTGATTTTCGCTCAAAAATACCCTAAAAAATACCAGATCACCGATTTTATACCCTAAAAAATACAACGGTCATACCTACCATCCAAATATAGGGAGTACCCCCCCTGGGGTAATACCTAAAACCCAATTTTTTGGCCTTGAAAACAGAGGTAGGCTTATACATTGAGCTGGCTTATACACTGTGATTTACGGTAAACAAAAGATGAAAGTTACAAAATTTTACTACCAATTTCTTAAATTAGACTTAGCAAGTTTCTGAAGTTTACCTGTGGATTTTGACTGGTTATGTCAGTAAATAGTTGGACCTGTCAGTGAAGGAGCAGGAGTAACATATTACGGCTTGTACCATATATTTATGTTATAAAAGCTATTATTAATATTATTATTTATTAGTTTTATTATTATTGTTATTGTTATTATTATTATTATTATTATTATTATTCTCTTTTTTTAATTTTTTTTTGTAATTTTACAGTGATTTTCAATAGTAAAATTAATAATTAAAATTATAATGAAAAAGTTAAAGAAACATAAGGGGAACAGAGATTGGGAAGGACTGAAAGGCCCATGGGCTAATAGCCCATTTCCTTAAAAATCAGTGGGCCATTTTTGAAATTTATGGGCCATTACCAAAGACTATAAAGACTGAGCTTGTCATTGTTTAAAGGAAAACTCGCAATCAGCAATTCATGAATTGTGAATCATGTCTGGTTTACATTAAAATGATCCAAAAACACAATCTTCTATTACAACAGATTGTGACAGGAATCTACACCAGTTCTGTGCTAATGGCCCTGGGACACAGCCGCAATCTAGGCCTGCTAGTAGACTTTTTAATGGACCATATTTTGAATTTATCCACATGGTGCACGTCTTTCCCATTCCCTGGGAGAAACAGAGGTTACATTATTGAAACAGAAAAAAATAATTTTAAATATGCAAAAGTTAGGACTGACAATAATATAAAGGAAGATGTATATTAATATTGCAATATATATCAAATTTCCAAATTGCAATTAATCTGGTTCTGTATTTGTTTTCTTTTCAGGTTTGCGTGAGCACCTATCAAGCTTTAATCACATACATGAGAAAAGGAACTTTTGACTATTTTTACATACTGGACCCTGGAGAGTGAATTCTTCATGACAAGTAACCACTTTTATATATGTGTCGAATCACATCAGAGAAGGCAGTAATTCACCCTAAGCCAAGGAATCATGACTGTGTCAGTGCGTGGTGGGGCGCTGCAAGGGGAGCAGCCTCCCCCAAACCAGGCTCCAAACAGTCAGAATACAACGGCACAAGATCAGCAAGGGAACCAATCAAATGAGCAGGAGCAGGATGGAAAAGCTTCATCTGCAGGACAGATTGACCCTGCAGATTTACTGCAAGAGAATGGGGAGCCAGTGTTCGCACATGCTGAGCTTGCAAAACTTGATGAGATGATTAATCGTCCGCGATGGGTTGTTCCTGTATTACCAAAGGGAGAGCTGGAAATTTTGCTTGATGCATCAGTTCAGCTTTGCAGAGCAGGTACTAAATTTTTGATTTCCTTTTGAATTTTTGGTTTTCATTAATAATAAAAAGACCTAGATTGTAACTGTTACAGCAATAGTGCCACTACTGATTTATAATAGTACATGTAGTTTTGGATACTTAAATATTGTTTGTCACAGTTTTACAGAAAAACAAAGAAACTTGAGTCAGAATATATGTATAGTCAGTTGTTGAAAGCCTTTATAATGACAAAGGCTTGTTTCAAAGAGTAGTAGTATTTGTTAGCAATTTCTCAAGAGCTGAGAATTTGAAAAGCATTTGTTTTTCTTAAGCCTGGACAAAATAAGGTACAATGTACTTTGCTTCGGGAACGAGGTACAGTACCAGTTGTTCACTCTTCAAAGACCAAAGAAAAGACCCAGTGTTACTGGCAGGTAAAAGTGGTAACAACTGGGGAAAGACCTTAAAGGGAACCTTGGCTGAAAAGCACTTTGTCAACAAATAAAACCTTAATGTTGCTGTATCATGGTTTGGGGGTTGAAAAGCTTTAATTTTGTCTTTAGCGCCGATGACAGGCGATTTGTTTTGCATTTTTTGCCCCTGGTTCTGGAATCTTGAATTATGACATAATTGTGCATTCAGTGCCCAGACCCTCTCCAGATGTTATGCAAAAGAAAAATGGTGGATGGAAATGAGCGCCCGCATATTCCAGTGCTGATACAGTATGTCCGAATCAAGCTCAGATGAGGTAGAATTGGGTCAGGATGATTGCAGGCGATTATCTACAAATTACTGGCAGGGGGAGAAAAAAGTTACTTTCACTTTGATAAAGACAACTGTACCTATGCCAGAGTCTTTATTATGCTTCATTATAAAAGTATTTTCTGATCATTTTTTTCCTCTGGATAGGCCTTGATACAAGAAGTGAAGCCTGTCAGAGGTTCTTCAAAGATGGTTTGACAACTTCATTTCACAAAATCCTTAACGATGAGGCTGTTAGTGGATGGAAGTATGAAATTCATGTAAGTGATAGACATGTCATCAATGCCGGGAAAGGGGAGGATAGGGTGGGGGGAGGGGAGGGGGGACTCCTTGTCGTGGGCTGTTCAAGGAGGCATCATCTGAAGGAGGTCTCTTTTTTATGCTGAAAATACTGTACACAAAAGGGAAGTGATTTGAAACTTAAAGTGTAAACATTTGAAAGAGTAAAATATGTTTTGGGTCATACATATTAAAGGAACAACTTTGTTTAGAAAGGATCCGTGAATGAGGGATGGAGCCCCCTCCACCTCACCTCTTCCCTTTCCTCGTCCCAGTCCCTTACGGTACTCTAAAATCCATATGATCTGTTAGTCAAAGTCAAGAGCATCAATTGTGTCAGTGTCCAGTGACACTTGCTTGTTTCAGCAGAATTTTATTAGACCATGTCAGTGGAATACAATGTCTGAATTTCAGGTTTTCAGGAAATTCATAATACGATAACGAGAACAAAATTGAATCGCTTTGTTTTGGGCTGTCAAGTAGCCAACAAAGCTTTGTTTTTGGGGAACAATCGCAACTGCCAAATGGCAACAAAATACTGAATTTAATCTGCTTGTAAATAGTAGCAAATTTCTAACAGTTAGCTACTATTAGTAACTATCTGTTAGACTAGCAGTCCAGTGTCAATAATATTATTTGAAAACAACAGGTACATAATTTGAGTGGCTGAACTGTCTACTAAATGCAATGCAAAATAATACATAAATTAATTAATATTTAGACTTCATGTAGTTTTTGAAAGTTTGATCTCTTGATCATTTGCTAAAAAGTGCATTAACAGCTTTCAATAGCAGAACATAATAGTAGTAACTGCTTACAGTTACTTGTCTAGCCAAATAATTCTGTAAAATTTTATGTTTCTTTATCTTTCAAAAAGTCATGCAGTTGCATTCATTTGGTGTTTTAGTTTAAAGTGCCTCAAAATGTTTGCCTCCTGTTGTCTGAAAAGGACAAAGCACTTTCAATTTAGGATCTAAGTTTATTGTTGGATGAACATTTGGGATGCTAAATTGAAGAGAAAATGCTAGCAGTAACTTCTAGTTTGCCTCTTTGCAAGTGGACACAGTCATACATGTTTAGCATAGCTTTGTAAAAGGCAGGCACTTTCCTGCCATTTCTATGTTGGTGAGATGCTTGTGTAGTCAACCAGTTCAAACACTGAACCTCGCAAGATTCATCCCTTATGATGCAAGTCAAGGAAAATCCATTGTCTGACTCAGGGTTCCCACTTACCCTTTGTGATGCGTATTTGATGCACAAAAATTGAACAAAATCTAAAAAGGATGCACAAATTTCAATCTTCTTCACCTAGTTACAGAGATCGGGGCTCCCAAGGACCCTTGATTTTCAGAAGTAATGGGGCCAGAACACTGCTGACTTGTGAATTCCTTGTAAATTTCACTCAAAAAATGCTTAATAGCACTCATCATTTTGTGATTCATGCAGTATCATTTTTCTCATGAAACTTAACAATGAATTCACAAGTCAGGCAATAGATTTTCCTGTTCAAGAGTCATTTTCATTTACACACCTACATGTATCTAAGTTACACATTAAGAGGCAACTGCAACTTATGGTCGTTTTCACAGCTCTTTAACTAACAAAGTCCAATTTGGCTTTCAGAAATGTATTTTAAAGAACACAGAAAAGTTGGTAGAACTGTGCGTAACAAAGTTGTCACAGGATTGGTTTCCTCTTCTCGATTTGTTAGCCTTAGCATTTAACCCAATGTCAAGGTGAGTACCTTTATTATTTTCTCTTTCAATTTGTCCAAGTAAATTTATATATTTTTATGAAATTGTAATAAGTACTTAATTAATAATAATTATTGGGTGTAACAATACTTACACTGCTGTTGAAATGCAAACAGTTTTGTTCAAAAGTTGATGTGACGTTTGAGCATGTGACAATATTAAGAGGTTGTTTCTCAGTCACTGCAAAAAAGAAAACCACTGACAAAAGAAAAAAATTGAGTGTCAGTAAATTTAAGCCTGAATCAGACATGAGTCATTTTTGACAGAATGGAAGAAAGAAAGACCATAGTACATTGAAAACAGTGTGTTGGAGAATTATGGTCCTCATTTTTTTTCTTTCCTTGTTTTCGTGGCCCACACTTCGTTCTTGGGTCATAAAAGGAAGGGAAGAAAGTAACTCAGTCCATAACTTGCCATATGGACCTCACACTTGGCTAATGGGGAGATATACTGTTAGTAGTACAAGGTTCTTTGTTAGGAAATGCCTCTAGTTTCATACTGCTTTCAGTTAAATTCTTTTTTCTCTGATATAATTAACCTTAGAAAGCCTTGACAAACACCTGTGCTTGAGGGAGGAGGGGGAGGGGTCATCTTTGACTCCCTCTTCATGTTTTTTCCAAACAGTTAGGAATTAGTGCATGTCAAAGGTACTGTATACAGTTAGTATGATTATGATCAACTGATAAATTTCCATATACAGGGATTATGGCATTATGCAGGGAAAAAATCAAAATTATGTGGAATTTTTACAGACGATTACGTGGGAAAAGACGTGAATTATGTCATTGCTTAAAACCAAAAATATGACTAATTTCACTTAGATAACTCAGCTATTTTGGTTCATTTTATAAATAAATATAATATTACCCATTATTGATTGATGATTCTTACCAATAACAGCGTTATGGCAAAAAAAGCGCTTCCCTTAAAAGTCTGCCTTCTTGGAGAACGGCCGCTAAACACTTGGAACCTGGGCCGAGCCATGGGCAGACATTCGTGAACTCTCACGAATGTTTTGAAAAAAAGCAAAACATTCTTGTGCACGGAACTGCACGGTTGCTTCGATGCTCTAGTTATACAACACTAATAATGACTTATAATTTATAGGAACGGGACGCGAAAATCTTTTAAAAACTTATTGTCTATTGACTTTAGTTGGCATCCGCAGGATCTTCGAAAACCACTTCAGTTTGTTCAATGTGCGTGTTTTTCTGCGAGTGTTATACAATGTAAACCCGAACTGCACAGTTCTTATCCGAAAATTCAAATGAATAAACTCAAATGAAATTCCTGCATCCACAGCATGCAGCCATGAAAGGTCGAAAGCTCAATTCGGTCACTGAACTTTAACCGCAACTGACAAGTCACGAGGCGATTGAACAAAATCTTGTCAGTCAGATAGTCATCAGGCCCGTAGGCAGGGGGGTGCACGAGGTGCATACACACCCCCCACGGACCCAAAATGGTCCGCATCTGGAGGTTTACTGAATAGGAAGACCGAATAGGCTTATCTGTAAGAGCGCTACCGAAAATCTTAACAATTAAAAAAAAAAAGGTCCAATTATACGGAGCTTGCATCCTCCCCCCCCCCCAACAAAAATTCTGCCTACGGGCCTGGTCATTCATGCAGTAATCAAAGTGAAATATTATAGTTTTTAAATAGAAACATGGAAGAACCGAATGAATCACAATAAGCTAGCAAAGTTTTATTTTGAAATTCGACGAAACGAGGCGAGTTGCAGACCACCGACCAAAACCAGCAATTATAACATGTAAACAATCCGAAAATGCACAGCGCGTGACTTCATTATACATGTAAAAGTTACAAACAGGCAGTTGATGCTCCGGCGCACATAAATGGCCAGCAACAGTTAAACTTGCAAACATTAAACTCGACTCTGAGTGTAAAATAAATCTGAAAACTCGGCGAGGAGAGGTATACGCAACAAAATTAATGAATCCAAGTTCCGTGTTCTAGTGACTCCCGGGAGTGACTCGATCGATGCAAGTTTCATGTTCAACAATACTCAATAGTTACGACTTCCTTTGGCTTGGTAAAGCCACAACTTGCAAACACAACGAGCCAACAAATCGCTCTAGCTTGATTTTAAGCTGGAAATTGGGAAACGTGACAATTTGACAAGTGACAGATCGCATGATGAAAAAGAGGCAAACCGCCATTTTCGTGTACATCGCGTCATGCTTGCTTTGATTAACTACTGAATCAAAATGTTCGAAAGCAATGAAAGATAAACGCTGTCAAGTTATTGCTTTGGCCTAAAAACGGCGTGTGCGTTCACACCTTACTTTGTTCACCTGCGTTTTTGGTTGAACGCGTGCAAACTAATTCACACGCTTTCGCGCTCAAGGTGCACTTATACAGGTTTTCGCATGGACAGTCACATATTTTGATTTTTAAATTATGACAAATTATGTGGGATTATGCGGAGGATGGCCGATTATGTGGGTCCGCACCAGCGCATAATGCCATAATCCCTGTATAGAGAATTTGCAAGATTGTTGATGAAAGGGGGGACCACATCCCACTCAATCAGCCCCTTGTCTAAATTTGCACCTGCTTGTCACATGGGGGGCTTGAATGTTTCTACTGCTCAAGGTTCAGCCAGCCCCAATCCATTTTTGGTAAAAACACCTTCACTCATCTCCCTATCCATACCTCCTGTCCCCTCTTCCCTCCAACTTAATTAAGTGATATCAAACCTGTACTGACAATAAAATTATATGTGCTTTAGGGATTTGAATTATTTAATACTTATAGGACATGCTATGATTACACATAAACGAATGAAAATGATGTCAAAAAGTACCCATTTGTTTAATAATTTGTGTCAGCCAATTATTTGCAGTTACCATTTAATTATTCAATTAGTTTTATATACTATATTAGTTTTTCTTAATCCATAACACCATATGCACCTATTTATACTTGCACTTTCGTGGTTCCCTCGTAGCAAATACATGTTCTTGGGATATTTGATTTTATAGGCTAGTAGAAGACATATGGTTTCCAACGATTTCTTCCCTCTAAAACATAAAGCAGCTGAAATTATATAATGTATGTATATAAAGAAATATATACCATTAAACACAAAGTCATGGTTAAAAATTACTGATTCAATACCAGGGAACAGACATAAAAGTGTGTGTTAAATCCTCTAATGTCTGTAGTCTATATTGTGTAGTAAGATGTTTAGATTTAGCTGTGATGTATTAATTCCCAGAGATTCAGGGCTTGTTGACCTTCAGAGTGAGCAAAAAATCTTCAGGAACTCAAACTGATACATAAAAAATGTAACAACTGTGTAAGTTAAAAATTTGCAAACACAGACCTGTACCTCAATGTATCACAGTTGTTGTATCATGATAAGTCAAATGTTTTTAACTCTCCTTGCCATCAATGGTAACAACAGATGTTAAATTACAGCACTACTGTACCCCAACAAATTTACTTTTGGAAAGTTTATAAACATATGAGCCCTGGGCCTGTTTCACAATAGTCAAATACATCCTGAACCACAATTGGCTCTAGCTAGATCTTATGAACCATGCTCATCCCAAATTTGTGCCTTGGATAAGCTTAAGGGTGCATGGGGGCTTCTCA
Source organism: Parazoanthus swiftii (assembly GCA_025403585.1). Taxonomy (NCBI): domain Eukaryota; kingdom Metazoa; phylum Cnidaria; class Anthozoa; order Zoantharia; family Parazoanthidae; genus Parazoanthus; species Parazoanthus swiftii. The sequence continues at coordinate 18,675 of JAOBYE010077784.1, forward strand.
AATGAGAGGTGTGAATGAAGCCATGATTCAAAATCTCCCAAGAAACAATGAGTGCTCAAAAGTATTATAAACCCACAAAAATAACATTGGTCAAAACTTAAAGATACACAACCAAAAAAATACCAAATGCAATCATTAAACCCCCAAAACTACTGGGTCAAAATTGTGAGATCGAACTCCTGCACCCTTCCTAGGCCCGTAGGAGGGGCCGTGTATGGGATGCATATGAACCCCCCCCCCCCAATAGACCCCAAAAGGTCCACATTTGGAGGTTTAATGAAATGATGAAGAAGCCAAACTAGGTTGATCTGTTACAAAAACTAAAAAAAGGTCATAAGTATGTCTGCCCCATAAATTTTGCTTTTAATGTGGAGACTGGAGACTAGCAAAAGAGCGCATGCGCACAGAGAGTTAGGATTGGAACACATGTTAATGGAAGACAGTTGATTTTCCTAGTTCATATTATTATTGTTGTACCGTTTACACTGGTGGCAGCGGTGGGATAAGTTATGTTGGATACAGAAGAAGCGAATAGCAGTTCTGCTCCACCCGCCAGTTCGGCAAGTGGACTAAAAATTGTTTTGGCAACCTATGATGGATCCAACGACCCAAAGCAGTGGTTACGCCAATTAGAAAAAGTGAAAAAGGCTAAAAGCTGGATCGATCAGCAACTCATCACTCAAGCGCTACTGTTACTCACTGGTATCACTGACGATTATTGGGAGACAATAGAAGCTGATGTCAAGAATTGGCAAACGATCAAAGACAAATTCACTTCTGAATTTGGCGGACGGAGGACTATGGGCGAACACCTACAAGGTCTCACGTGTATGACGCGTGACACGGAGGAACTGCTCGATGTGTTGATGGGAAGAATTCAGCAAAAATATGCAAAAGACTTCCCGGGTGCAGATCTAAATGCAGAGGTACATCAACAACAGCTCTCTGCCCGATTTATTGCAGCTCTCCTTACAGGAAAAAAACAATACTGATCAACTTTTGGGGCAACAACTACAACTACACAAAGCCGATGTTATCAACGCAAGCGAAATGGCCAAGGCAGCTAGTGATGTTCAAACACGCTTAACTTTCAGTCGCAGAGAGCTGAATCCATGCACAGTTCGTACTGTGACATCAGAAGATAAGTACCATCACGATTTAGCTGAGTTAGAAGACCACATAGTTGATCACCTTGTCAATGTTTTGCAAGTTTCAAAGCAAAATCAGTCTTCCCCCACTTCTGCACCAATGCCCAGTGACTTACCACTCCCAAGTCATAAATGTTATACTGTAGCTCACCCCAACACCTTGCTAGAGCATGCCCTTTAAGATGGCTTGTAAAAGATGCTGGCAGTTGGGTCATAATACTCACAAATGTCCTGCACCACATGATTGTCCTTTGCCTTCCAATGCTTTAAACTCCCAAAGGCTGGGAGAGAACCAGAGATCTGCCAACAAGTAGTTCATAGCAGTACTCTCTCAGCCACATCCAGTCTAGTGATGGCAGATATTTTAATAAATGGAAGGTGATTGAAATGTTTATGTGACACAGGAGCAGAAATTAATCTGTCACCTGTTGACTTTGCGAAGAAACACTGTTTGTCTCTAAAACCGGTTAATGGCGTACAACCAGTCAGTGTAGACCACATGCCGGTCCGATGTGAGGGGGTGACTATGGTGAATATTAAAGTGGGGCAAATTAAACACATGCAAGAGGTACGATTTTATGTAGTACATGGCATTGACTACAAAATTCTTAGTTTCCCCTTATTGACTCAACTGGAAGCTGTCATTGATTGTGGTTTGCAAACCATTAAAGTTGACAACATGATCATTGGAAATGCCGAACTCACTCCGGCAGCAGCAACTGTGGGAACTGCAACTGTGTGCAGGATAAGACTAGCAGAGTCAACTGTGATCTACCCGGGTCAGGAGCGATTTGTGTCAGCAACTGTGGATGGAGAAATACAGAGCCCTTTTGAAGGAATTGTGGAGGCAGTTCCAGAGTTCACAT
>JAOBYE010078006.1:0-20666 GCA_025403585.1 Parazoanthus swiftii
GAACGAGGCTAGTGAGGCTAATTTAAATAAAAACAAGAGAATACTAAAATAGCCGCCATTTATGAAAGTGGTCTATAAATTTGTATGTAATGACAGTATTGCCAACCTATTGTTTTAGTTACAGTAGAGATAACAGGAAGTTCAACGGAATCGGTGAGATTTCAAGTGTTGTAAGTTTTGGTCACAGCTTCTCATGAGACTTCTACAAGTTAAATTCATATAAGTCAACGGTGACCGAGACATGTATAATGTAAACTAACGAATTTATTGTTTCATAATTGCATTGAAAATTTTTCAAAAGCCTTAAAATTTGAAAATTACCAAAGATAAGCCAGCATATATTATACTCAGCAGGTAGGCACTGTGACCCCCTCCCCTAAAAGTGTCACTAGAATGGTGATTTTTTTATTTTGTACCTCAACGCAGAGTTTAAACAAAGAGATCGCTGATGAAGAGGCTTTTGTGACGGCGTTGAATGGCGAGACAACTCCTACATCTGAAGTGGAAGCCGAGACTGAGGGGGAGGGGGACGGGAATGAGGGGGATGCAGAAACCGAAAATGAGGTGAGAAACCAGCTTAAGTTTACTAAACTGACCTTTTATGTAACTATCAGTTTGGCAGCATTTGGTGAGGTAAGTTCAACTTCATGTGTTAAATACAAGATCAGAATTCTTTTACATGTTAAGAGGATAGGGGGAAATGCGTGTACTTACTGAATGATCTACAGTAGCTGGAAGACGGTAGGGGAGGTCCGAGCGCCAAATATTTCCCAGTCTTGGCCAGCTAGAGCTTTCTCAGTCAATAACTACGTTATCGCAAAGCAAACTATTATCTTTGCATGTGGAATCGAATTTGTAGAAATAAAGCCATCAGGGGACAAAAGGAAAAAGTCACAAGACTTTTAAACTAAGTTCGTGTAAATGAATGCCGTCATTTTTGTCCTGGTTCTACGCTCTGAAAGGAACCAGTTTTCTTTTTAAGCTTGTGCTATATGAAATCATGCATAGGTCACCACGACGGACAGAATTGGTGAGATGTGTTCCATCAGACATGCTCTACCTCAAAAAGTTTTGTGCTTCTATGATATTCCTTTCTGTGCTTTTACTCCTTTAGAAGTAGGTGTGAGAAGTAGTTGTTCTGGGGATTCCATGGTCACATTTGAAACGAAAACCTTCTCAACCTAGTTATTGTTTCCTAGTCTTTTGACTTGACTGAGTTTTTGATGATATTAACTGTAAGTTTTTTCTATTTAAGTCTTCCCTGGATATTTCTGGCAAATCCATCACCTGGGATGAAATGATTGCCAAATACGACAGTAAGTAATTTTTCTTCAATTTTAGATGGTCGGTACTATTTTATATGAAGAATACAGCTGTTATGTTTAGAACTCAGCTGGCAATTTTTCGCGCGCGTTTTGTATGGCGCGAGCATGCATCTATAACTCGATAGACGCATGTCTATAATTCGCGTGCTTGCATTCAACCAATAAAAACGCTCAGAACGGTTTAGGAGAATTTTGTACGTTATCAGCTGACGTGAATTTTTTTTTATAAATACTGCTCAAAATGGCAGAGGCAATGTTCTAAAAATGGTCCATGCTTTAGTTGTTCATCTGTCGAGTTTTGGATGCACTTGGGAAATTGGGAGAGCACTCGAGAAACTAGAGAAGCACTCGGCTTCGCCTCGTGCCACTCAAACGCTTCTCTCGTGCTCTCCCAACTTCTCGCGTGCACCCATAACTCGATAGACGCACGCTAAGCATCAAGGACGATTTCTCAACTAAACGTGCCAAGTATTATAACACATGTATGTGTTTTATGGGAATACAGACTGAACATCGACTATTGTCACCATGACCACTAGACACAGAAGACTGAGAAGAACAATCCATAGGAATGATGTATAACTGTTAGTTTGGTCAGATTTTAGACCGTATGCACAATACGCCTCCTGGCCATGAACAAAAACGTTGAGTCGAGGCTGGTAATGCAGAAGTACAGCAAATGTATGAGAACTTGGAAACCGACCTCGACATGAAGTTATTGTTTATGGCCATTGGGGCATTATGCATACGGTCTATAATCTTGGGCTGCTAACCGGAAGGTCTAAGGCTTGTTTTCGGGTTTGGCAATTGTGGAACCCTCTTTTGCTTCGCCGTTCCTTTGACAGGGGTGTTAAGTCGCCCGTCTAGCTGTATGTTACTACATGGGGTTTTCTAGAGATTCAATATGGTATACAGCTAAAAACTGGTACTCAACTAAGAAATTTTAACTACAAAAAATAGAAGTTATAAACCCCTAAGAAAAACGAGCATGATGTTAATAACCGAAGTTACCGTGCACTGCCACTACACCAGCCACTCAATTCGCTGCCAACGTTTACTCTGCAAGCCCGTAGGCAGGGGAGGGGGGGGGGGGTGCGTGGCCCCCCCCCCCCCCCCCCCCCCCATGGGCCTTAAAGGTGCGCGTTTGGAGGTTTAATAAGACGATGAAGAAATCCGAATAGGTTTATCGTAACAGTTGGCGCTACCGCAAATCGAAACGACTAAAAAAAGCCAAAGTGTGTTTATCCCATAAATTTATTTTTTCACGAGTCGAAGTTTACGAAATTTGCACCCCCCCCCCTTCCCCAACAAAGTTCCTGCCTACGGTCCTGCTCTGTATAGGGAAGCTACCCATTGTTTCTGCTTCTATAGGGGAGGAGGTCTTGGATGCCTACTGCATCTTAGTTTCTTCAAAGCCTTAGTATCAAAATACATGTACTAAAGATGGTTTGTCTAAAATTACCAGGAGAGAAAGCTGGCAATGAAGATACAAGCTGGGGAGATATTGTGGATCAGGCGGAGAGCAGACAGCCTGGAAGAGCTGTGCAGCTGCACCAGAAACTCTCCTCACCATCCAGGAAGAAGTGAGTGAGCACTAAACATGGGCTGAGTTTGACATCCCTCTTTCAATCCCTAGACGCCGTCCACTCCCCCCCCCCCCTTTCTTCAATCTTCTCCTTCGACCCCTTCTTCAATCTTCTCTTTTGAACCCTTATTCTCTCACCTTATATTGCAACATCGGGACACTTTGAGTTCCTAGTGAAATCTAGCTCATAGCTCAGAGTTGAATTATCTTAATTTTGTACTGCACACATTCGCTTTTCAAGCAGGAAAGTAAGACGTGGGGCCGGCGGACATGGAAACAGACGAGAAAAGTGTTCTTGTTGGGGAAAGGCGTTTTCCATAATGCAGGTCTACTTTAGATATGGAGACGCAATAATTGCAATAACTGTAATAAGTACAGTAAACGAATTGTATGATTAAGTAATGATGTTAACCTGTATATAATTCAATTTGCAGAACATTGGCTGAAAAAATAAGGATACACGAAGAGAAACAAGTAAGGGCTCATCTATTATCAATTTCTTCATTGATAAACGTTGCCATCACTAACTAGTATTTTCATCTTCATCTTCATCTTCATCATTGTCATTATCTTTATCTTTATCTAAAACAATCCATTGAACACCATTGCCATCACTATTTTCGTCATCTTTATGGTTATCTTCATCACCATTATCTTTATCACTGTCATCATAATCACCATCGCCACCTTCTTCACAATTGCCAGCTTCACTGTCATTATCATCGCAACAGTACATGATTATAATAGTCATTGTTATCTTAATCACCTTCAAGCTCATCGCCGTAATACCAATTTCTTCATTGAACTCCATTGCCAACACTGATATCAATGTAATACCAGTTTCTTCATTGAGCTCCATTGCCATCACTGTTATCGTCTTCTTCTTCATCGTCATCGTCATCACCACCATATTTGTTATTGTGGTCACCAGCATCAGCGCAACTGCCAGCTTCTTTGATCACTGTTAGTGTCAACATCATGATATTCATCCACTTTTTTGTCGTCTTTATTGCCTTCAAGCTCATAGCTGTCTTCTTTATCTAATATCTACATTGATGGCCTAAGTTGCCATCATTAGTGTCGACATCTTCATCTTCAACATCTTTATCACTCTCAGCCTTATTACCACCACCACTTTTATCACAAATGCCAGCTTCGTTGTTATTATCATCATTGTTGTCACAGTCAACATGATCACCATGGTCATCCACTTTATTGTCATCACCTCCAAGCTAATCGTTATAATCATCATCTAAAAGTGTCTTTGATCGATCTTATGGCGTCTCTTTATCTTTTTTTGTCATCATCGTATTCGTTGCTTGTAATCGTCTCATCTTTATCGTGATCATCATTCCTTAGGCTAAAGCCCATCAACAGAGGGAAAGACTTATTGATGAAAGATTACAAAAGCTTCAAATGCTTTCAGAAAAGGTATTTTACCTTCATGTTTCTTGTATTTTTATTACCATGCAGTATCAGCATTTCCATCACTACAGTAGTTTTTTTTCCTTTTGGTTTATAGGTTTTATGTTTAAAATGATGATTATGATATTTGCGGTTTCAATTACACTGTAGGTTCGAAAAGTTCAGGAATTGAAAGATGACTTGATCCATCAGAAGCAATTGTACTTTGAGGAAAAACTGAAAAGGGCGGAAGAGCAACGACAACTGATGCTGAGAGAGAAGATCAGAAAAGCTCAAGAAGAGGAGGCAAAGGTACGCACACAACCTTTCTTAAGAGTTGCTATCAATTGCTTTTGACTCGTAGTACTCGCGCTGTGATTGACTAAATCTATTGCGTAAAATGAACGAAAGTGACGCAAAAACCATAACCAGAAGTTCTCCGCCGGGTGTTCAGAGTTTCAGATGAGAAGTTAAAGAAACTGGAATGCGAATTTCACACGTCTATTTTGATTGTCTGGAATAATTTCTAGCTCAGTCTCTGTCAACAGTTAGCAAATCATTTTCGCAATTTGTTATTTTTAATGCATTGGGTGTCAACGAATGAATTTTGACATGGAACCGACCGCAAGCCTTGTAAATTGTCTGAATTATGTTCAGTAGTTGTGCTTTAAGAATTTTGAAAACATTTTTGACACAATCTTGATAACTACAACAAAGATGTTTTGTGAACGGTTCTTAAGTCCCTTCTTTTAACTGCAACACTAGAGTGCTAGATATTGAGTTTTCTGCACTCCTTCCATATTTTAGCATCATCTCGTACGTTTCTCTGTATATATATATTGCTACAGTGGAAACCAGTTGTTATTTACTGTTAAGTAACTGTAAGTTGAACTAAGGTTATATTTATTTTTTCAGGTGAATGAAATAGCTTTCATCAATACACTGGAAGCCCAAAACAAGAAGATCGAAGTTTTAACAAGACATCAGGTTTGTACATTGTAGCTTCATGATATTTTATTCAGTGTAGCTAGCGCTGCGGTCAGATCTGATATACCGCCGTGTGAATGCATTGGTACCTCTCTTGGTTCGTGTTGAATGACCCGACTCTGTGTTGAAACAATCCATCAAAGAACAGAAAATAGTTGATTACCACAATTTCAAGTTTTCTTCTGTCTACATCTGGGCCGAGTTGATCAGAAGCCAATTTAACACATTTTTATAAGCAAGATACTACTTTGATAGTCTGATTTGAACTGCAATTTGGGTTTATCAGTTGAGTTTCCAAGGAAAGTGCGAACAGAGTTTTGTAAGACTGTGAAACATATTCCTTGGTGAAGAAATTGCTCTTTAAAATTTGGCCTAACCCAGGGTTAAAGTTAACGACCTTTAGAACAACCAAAGAAGAATTTAAATGCAGCCAGGCTTCGTTGCAATATCTACAAAGTTAAAAACAAATTGTTTTCACAGATTAAGGTGGGTGTTTCAATTGCCGAGGATTTGATATTTAGTCACAATTCACCTGCACATTTACCCTTTTTCGCGGGTCATTCTTTCTTGTATTTTTTAAATTATATTTACCTATCACTGGTATATACTGTTGTTCAAACAATGTCAAACATAGAAAAAGTAATTTAATAAATTGCAGTTTTTTGATGTTGTTGTTCAGATGTTATCATTTGAGGGAGTCATTTCTTGACAATCACGTTCTACTAACACGTGACACTTTGTATTTAAGGGACACGAAGCGAGACTTCAAGACCTCCAGGTAAACAAGATTTGCTTCCAGTACTAAAGTTATCACTAAAGTTATCACTAAAGTTATCATCGCTGCAATACAGTAGCCCAGTTCCAATTACCCTTCGCATACCACAAAATTGAATAGTATTGAAAGCAAGGAATATAATAATGTTGTAATACGTCAACATTAATCTTCGGCTTCAAGTTTTTCTTGGTATTCGGGAACTGAAACGTGCATGCATGCAGTAGATCACTTTGCTGATGCCAACTGTTTTTAGATTCAGTTAACTCGGGATGCAAAGTGACGTTGCTTGGCCACAATTTGTTTCCTTAATTGTACAAAATCTTCGTAATTTTATCCTGAATAAACTTGAACAAGAAAAAGTTCGCATTAGCAAAATAATTTATTCGGGAAAGGGTTGTTTGCAATTCAGGGGTATCGAATAGATGTGTACAAGAAGTGTTGTCTACATAGTTTGCAAATTTAAAACTAAATTTTACTATATGTAGTTGCTTACATTCTACAGACGAAAACAGTTGAAACAGCTTCTAAATTCTTTGTAAAATATGTTTTAGAAGTCTCTGGAACATTTATAGGTGGTAATTAACTGTACCAAAAAGATGGCGTCTGTACATTTTACCACAATACCTTGCAAACCTGGCACAGCCAGTAGTCATAAAGAAAGCCATATACTTTTGTGATATTCTTTCCTGTACAGTAACAACGTTGTGTGTACTTGCTTTGAAGTTTTTATAACTTTTCTTTGCATTTTTTCGAGCATTTTTCGGATTCGCGTATGCTTAGATTTATGGGTAAATGCACCAGACGCTGTGTTTCTTAGTACGGTTAATTCCAAATAAACAAATTGCATACATTACTAGTCAGAATGATAGAAACATTTCTCCTGGTTTACAAGAATGCACTGATATGCAAACTGGCTGCACTAGATCCAGTCTATCAGAAGTGGGAACTCTTGGTTGCTCTTCGATGAGCCATGTAATTCCATGTATGTACTCTTGTATCAGGTTCTCTAAAGTGCTCTTTGTTGCTATGATTACAGGAGGAACGTCAGAGGAAGAGAGACGAGCAATTAGCCAAAGAGGCTGCAGCACAGGTAGGTCGGTGGCCTGCTTGTGAACAAGAGAAACCCCTCTAAACCAGAAACAGAGACTTTATAAGTACTTTTTGGAAAATTTAGCTCTTGTTAGTTTTTCTGCAACAGTTGAGCACTACAAAAAGCTTTTTAGTGCGCATTACATAGTTTTTGGTGTGTTTTTTTCTATTTATTAACTATGTTGTGATCATTCAGATATTGGAAAATGGACGCCTGCACTGCTAAGGTGTATGATTACTTAAGGTTAAAATTTAATTCCATATTATTTTTTCATCATTTTTGCCTTAAAATGAGACCTAACCTCTTCAAAGTAGAAATTGTGTTTGGCGAGATCACTCCAGTAAAAAACAGGTCAACCAGACTTAGCACTTAATTGAATGCGGGATGGCACGGATGGACGTTTTAATGAAAGTGTCTCATTACGTAAGAGAGAACCCAGGTTTGCCTTCCGTCCATTCTCACGTATTGCTGCATTCATTATTTTTGCTCATTGTCATTTCCAGTACTGTTGTTTTTAAGGCTGTTTGCTCCAAACCAGGACAGTCGCACATATATAGCGAGAAACCCGCACTATGTAAGCGTCAGTGAAGAAATAATTTTGACTCAGGTGATCATTGAACCCACAACTTTCAACGGTTGCTACTAAGACTGCCGCTTTTACAGCTGAGCTACTCGTCCAACTTGGAGTGATGTGCAGCGGCCCAGTAAACCAAAGGTTGAGGATTCAAACCCCAACAGAGTCAGTAAAATGTGAATAGATCCTTGATAGCGTATTAAATATTTTATGAAAGTACTCTGTCAGTAAAACTTGCCTTAGCCCCCTTAATGTTCCTATTGTGTATACCTTGCTTAATGACTCGCCTTTCAAATCCAGGAAAGAAGAAGGCAATTAGAAGCAGAAAGACAAGCGAGATTAGAAGAAATGCAGCAAAGGCGGTTGGAACAGGTGAGCAATTAGAAACGATGTGTTTATCTCAGAGTATTTTAGTTCAAACAATCTCGGATCCGCGTGCATAATGGGAAATATGTCAAATGTGTTGAGGTGGTAGGCTAGTCGTTCAAGAAGTTGTTTTAGAGCTTTGTTCGTCATTTCGACTAGACATTGTGTTTACGCTACCCGTGACAACCAACAGCCAGCTCAGATAGAGCCAGTTCATCCTGGTCTTGGTCTTGGTCTTGGCCTGGTCGATGTTGGTGGTTCATACGGTGTTTGAAGTTCTTGAATTTATTTTCGTTTTTCAAGGACTTTAAACCCTTGAATTTAGAGTTTGACTCTTGAAAATTCTTAAAAGTACCACTGTGTTTTATTTGGTCTACATGTAGATCGTGACGTTTCTCAATGCTGTCAGCATAAGAGTCACTTAATCTAATTACACTTCTTTCACACAGGCTATTGCCTTCGAAAAAAAAAGCCTTAAAAGTCTTTGACTTCAGTGCCTAAATGTCATTAATTTCAGTACGCTGTGTTTGTGTTGGTATCGGTGCCCTCTGTTTTCGTTTCCCAAACATTTGTAAAATATGCGACATTTTGTTCTTTTTGATTCGTCCACTAGGAGGCGCGATATCAGCGGGAGAAAATGGAAAAGGAGAAAGCTCGAGAAGAGGCTGCTCGCCAGAAAGAAAAGTATGGTGATAAAGTGGATATGTAATATAAATAGTATTTTGTGGTGATAAAGTGGGTATTTAATTTAAATAGTATTTTATGGTGATAAAGTGGATATGTAATTCGAACAGCGAATTTTTAGTATTTTAGAACGTTAGAGTGGCCCTAACCTGTTTGTCAGTTTTCTGTGGCATGGAACTTTATGAAAATTATATCATTGGGGATTGCTTCCACTTCGTTGGTGGCCGGTAATACAACGACAGTCCTGGTACTATCATCGGCAGGTAAACGCTAAAGGTCATCTGTATTGACACAAATATGAGTTGAATGACTCCCGTTTCCTTATTATTACGAATTCTATTGCTGCTAGAAACGTAGCCTCCGATGCAGCTGCCTTATATTCTTACAATAAATATTTATTTCTAGGGAGAGAGAAATGCGGATTGCTGCAAGAAACGAGGCTTTACAAACAGCCACGGAGCAACTGCAGCTTAAGATTCAGCAGAAGGTAATTTCTCCATTGCCAATTTAAAAAAAATAATTGCAAAACTCGGAAAGACTCCAAAGCACGTACAAAATATAAGTAGATATACCCATGTAGTTACAAGACGATCAGAAGAACCGTAAGGGCTTGTCGCGGCTGGACTTCCTGAGTCTAGAAGTATAACCAATTGGTAATTTATTTACTGTAATCCGTTCGACAAGAATTAATGAAGAATAGTTTATTCAGCTTTTCCCCGAAGGGAGAGGGACACTGCTACAGATTTCCCCAATTACAGCAGGCCCTTTGTAGGGGAAGAGGTGACAGTCCACAACACCGGCATTAGCCTACTCCTATCGACAAGCGTGTGGGTTCTTTTAAGTCCTCGATAGAGCGTCGAGAGACTATACCAACGGCTTAACGTCCCTGTCCACGGACAGTGTGGCGAAAGAAGGTCGCTCAAAGTTCAATCTTCGACCAGGCCGGGGATTGAACCTGGGACCTCCTGGTTGGCAGTCAGAGATCTTACCAACTGTGCAAACTTCGCTCACACCACGATTATTTGATGAAATTGGTGTGCATGTAATGCTACGAGTTCGAAGTATGAGTGGTATTTGTCTCTTCTTTCGAATATTCGTAGTATTTGTCATTAATTCTTCGAGAACTTAAGTAGTGTTTCCTGTTAGTACCACAGCAGCAAAACTACCACCGTTTTCATAACTGCTGATCTTTTCCGAATATTTTCCAAAATTTTCGAAATTCTCCAAAAATCTTTTCGAAATTTTTTAAGACTTTCTGAAGTTTCTGACATTTTCCGAAACTTTCCCGAACATTTTCTAAGACTTGCTAACGTTGCCGAAGTTATTCGAAAAAGTTTGCATACCCTTCCAAAACATTTTCGATCAATTCCGAATTTTTTAAGTAAATGAAGTTCCCGAATGACAATGCCAATTTAGGTTTTAATTGCACGTGTGCTTTTAAGAATTAAATGCACGGTATGAGGATAAGTTCACGATCAGGCGACCAATCAGAAGGCAGATCAAACACACACACAACAGATTGAGTCTCAAGTCATCATCATAGTGAATGTCAAGGTAAACAGATTATTTGAAAAGTTAGAAGCAAAAATTAGATGAAAAGGAAAAGTTCTTTAATTTGTTTTTTGATATGTAAATGTTTTGAGGAAAACAAAAAATGAGAATTTGATTTGTAAAGATCAAATCTGTAGGAGCTTTGTGCACATATATCACAAAACAAATACTAAATTAAACATAAAAAAATATATCAAGTCAAATTATAACTTTTGTTAACCTGAACATACGGCTACTTGGTTACCCCTGGAGTAGCTGTACGTTCTGTTTAATTATGGTGTTGAAAATCCCAATGCTGAAGATCGTAATGAAGAAATCTGTGTCTCTTTGTATTGTAATTTATATCCTAGATAAAATTAGATGATGTGTTGTGGGCAAGGCGTTAGAAGGGGAAGTGGGAAATGGCGGGCTATTATGGAGAAAATATAGTGTGGTTACTGTCAAATTTATGTTGTGATTAATTGTCATTCATTACTTCTTCAGCAAACGGAAAGCATGAAGAGACACGAACAGCAGTTGGAGCAGGTGAAGGAAAAAGTGAGTTAAAATTGAATACAGTTTGTAAATCTTGGGTTTATCCGTACGAAGGATTTTCGGATGGGCTTAAAATCAGGAAGGAGAGGGAAGAAGGAGGTGCTTGTAGCTGGAACGCTTTGCATTGAGCTAATAATTCTGGCAGCTAGCACAGTGGTCGAGTGGTAAGTGTGTAAGGTAGAGGTCGTGACTTCGACCCCGGCCAGACCACTGCATTGTTACTTGGGCAAGGCACTTTACTCGATTTGCTCCAGTCGACTCAGCTGTATAAATGAATACCAGCTTTTGTTTGGGATGTGGACCTCTAACTATACAGATGATAGCTTTTGGAAGACTCTTGATGAGAGATTGTGAAACACGCATTAAGGCACTGCCTTCTGGGACGTTCTTGTTGGATGTTCTTGTCCTTTCTGAGTTTCTGGAAAAGTGAGTAGCGATATTATGATTGCTGCTGTTGTTGATATTGTTCTACATAAGGAGGGATGGCTTAACTCCCAGGCCATTCCCTCCTAAGGATCTCAGATAAGGTACAACACGAAATATTCCCGTAATATCTTGGGTGGCGCGTTTCGTCTCCGCACTTCGTGTAGCCATTACGAACTCGTCACCAAACTTGATGTTTATCTTATCTATTCTTTGTAGCGACAACCAGGTCTTCGGAGGTTATTGTTTCGGTTTAACCTCTCCTTTAGTCTGTTAATCACGGGTAATGTTTTATTAGAACATAGCTGGCAATTTTTCTATGGCTCGAGCGTGCATGTATAACTTGACAGACGCACGCCCGTGCGTCTATTAACTCGCAACACACGAAAGTAAACAAAAAAGTGCTTTGAAAAAAACTTAAGACTTTCAGATGGTAAACGAAATATTAGTTGAAGGCGACGAACAAGAATTGGAAGGAGAACTAACGAACTTCAATATAGATATGGATTTCTTTTTCGCAAATAATCCAGTCGGTCAACAGTGGTTTGTAACAGTGAATGACGAAATATCGCAAAACCGAAACCCCGGAAAAAACTAAAAGACAATGTTCTAAAAAAAATGTTCCATATTTTAGCTGTTCGTCCATCGAGTTATGAATGCACTTGGGAAGTTAGGAGAGCACTAGAGAAGCTAGAGAAGCACTCGATTTCGCCTGGGGCCACTCAAACGCTTCTCTCGTGCTCTCCAAACTTCCCGCGTACATCAGTATCTCGATAGACGCACGCCAAGCTTGGACCATTTCTTAATTTCACCGTAATGCATAGCCATGCTTGCAAGATGGTCTGTGGCTTCATTGTATCATGTACCACATACTATTGATTTTATGATTAATCACTTGTCTCGAAATTTTAGGCAGCGGGTGTCTCCAGACATTCTACCCAGGAAGAGATTCCCACGGGCACCCCTTACGACAAGAAGAAATTTTGCTCTCTTTGCAATGTCGAGGTATCACAAACTCACTGATATACTTCAGTACGGAAAGAAATTGTTGATCAGTGGAGGATTCTGGTCAACGACGTTCCTACCCCTCCCCTCAACCTTTACCTAACCCCAGCCTTGGTTCTAACCCTAACCTAAGGGAGGATGTGTGGTACGACCTTGCTACTCCTCCCTGAAACCTCATTGTTTGGTGCCTTTTAAACTCAAAAACGTCACAATCCATCCTTTGAACAATCGGTGATTTTCTTAACACCTTTTTCTGGGGTCTCGAAAAAGCCGTAACTTCTAACATGAATTCGCATTCTAGAAAACAACATAATCCCTCCTTTAGCAATCCTTATAACTTCATAACCCCTCTTTAAAATAATCCACCATCTCCCCCTTTATAAAAATAACCGCACCTTCCTTTATTGAGGTTATTAAAATATAAACTTAACAAAAGAACACGTTCTTTTAGTATATTTCAAGGAGTACAAGAAGCGAACATTTGATATAATTTGACTAACATTTGATAGAAAGCAACACATGAATGGAGGAGAACCGTTTGTACCAAACTATACAGCTAGAAAATAGTTTTCTTTTCAGTTATCACCAGACTGCCTTAAAACTTTCAGTTCAAAGCCGGACCATTTGCCTTAGAGAGCTGAAATTTATGTGATGAATTTATTCCATTTGTGTCTACAATCTATATATGCATTTACCAGTATAGGAATACGCCCTCTGTGAAAGGCTTATGCATTCAGCAGATGTAAAACGAGGAGAGAAAACAACATAATACTTCAGTGCCTTCGTTCTACAGTGGTGTAGCACTGATTTGGGTCTGATTTTTTTGCTATTTGTACGACCCAGAATTTCAAAGTTTTGTAATTGTATATTTGGTTACTTTTTGTACCAGTGTTCCTTACACATTCCTGGGTTGATTTTATGACTTTAAAGTATATGATATGCCACTTGTATGACCCAGAACATGCTAAATTTCGTATTGGTATTTCTCAGCTCTGTTCATGTGGTCTGATGTGGTTTCCCTGCAGATCGTTTCGGAAGTCTATTTGTTGAGTCACTTGCGAGGAAAAATTCACATTCAAGCACTAACTGACGCTCATGGCTCAAAATGTGGAGGACCTGAGGTATGACCCTTATATCCTTATACTTGCATACTTGCACTTGCCTCCTTGCGCTAGCATCTGTCACTTGCATCCTTGTGTCTGTATCCTTGCACTTGCATCCTTGCGCTTGCGTCTTTGCACCCGTAAAGACAAGTGTAAGTGAAATCTAGAACGAAAACAACAAACTGCAACGAGTAGGAATCGAATGTACGACATCCTGATGACATGGGAGGTGCTCTACCCAACTGAACTACCGAGGCAACCACAGTGGTTGAATGAGAACAAGACTAACCCAAGACAAGTTTAGCAATCTCAAACCCAGCCCACCCACACTTGCTCACATTCCTTTTGGATATGTGAATTGCCTTCTGGTGTTAGATGTTAGACTGAGCCCTGTAACATTAATGGACAAAAGCATGTTTCGTCCAATGTGATCATCCTAGCGTGTCGGGGTTAATCCCTCTGATGATGATGAATACAGCGTCACTGTACAGTGTGATGTGCTTACTTTTAACTATTTGTGTGTGAAACGCTTGCAAGAGAAACAAGCTATGCTCCACGCTTAACTTTGTGTAATTGCCCATTCAGGATGGTCTATCCCTCCAGTACATCAAAGACATGCCTGCAGACAAGAGCAGTGAAAAAGACAAAGCAGACTTCGAACGTCAGAAGGCATTGAAGAAAAGAGCCAAAAAACTGAGAACAAGAATGGCAGCCAAGTAAGGCGGTTGTTTGTACGGGTCATGAAAGACCTAGAATGTTTTTCGCTGGTCTCGAAATTTAATAAATATTTTGCACGGGTCAAGAAAATCCTGCCAGAATATTTTTCAAAATCATTGTTATAGAGTACAGCGTCGTAGTCAGAAAAATAGATCATTCTTTAAAACAAGAATATTGTTTTCACAAATCGACCACAAATATCTTAGCGAACATTGTCAGATGTTTTTGTACGAAGTTCAAAGTTATGATCTCGTTAAGCTTCTTTTCACGACTTTTCTGAATAAGTTAGTGATTTGGGCGGTGATAATAAAGATATTTCCTCTACTAGTGTTCAGCTCTATTCATTGACCAATCCTTTTGATTCAAGCTACCAAACTGTAAAACTCGTAGATAGTATTTTGTTCAATTTGTTTCTAGTGGCGCTCAGCAATCCCAGATTCTAATCTCTACTTCCTCGTTTTTCAATAACTTATTTACATTAAAACATTTTTCTTAAACACACAAATATTTTTGACCTAACCTCTTTTAAAGCTGTGATTAGTTCCAGCATTGAATAGGGGAGCATTCACTGTAGTTGCGTTTAGTTTTTTGGGATTAATTTATCCGGTGCTCTTAAATTTATCTCTTGGTAAACTCTTTTTCTTGACTGAAAAAACATGTAAAAACTGTAGTGTATTAGCCAGTGCGACAGCTCCCTCTTGCTTATATTGTAAATTTTAAAACTCACCATTTTTTGTCATTACAGGGGAAGAGAATATGAAGGAACGCTGTCCACTCAGACAAACAAGCAAAGAGTTGACTCCTCCAAGAAACCAAAGTAAGTGTTAGCTGTCCTTTTCGTTGTAATGAGCATAAAACGTATCTTGCTGCGAACTTGTTTACTAGTAAGTTTTTTTCTGCCTGTGAATGGATCAGATACTATAAAGGCCTCTGTGGAGTGTGAATTAGAAATTGTTTTTTTTTGTGAGCGTTTAAGGAAACGAAATATTCGTTAAATTTTGCAAGAAACGTTTAATTATAACTTCACGTACAATTCCTGAAAACAGTCTTCAACAACTGTAGATTGGTGGATAAACAAAGTGGCGGTTTATGCCAAATTAGTGTTTACCTGTTTGTGTGGCGTGCGTTACATGGTGGGTGCTCCTTCTAAAGTGTTCTGCAATTGGTTTTGGTGTGGAATTTGTTGGAGCAGCCAATTGTGGAATTGAATAATTTTAGGTATCCTAAAATTTTTGATTTTCCTTTTTGTTTTGAACTGCTTTTTCATTCTCTGCGTAACATAAGTAGTATACCGTGCTTTTAGGTCGTCTGTTTCTTGAGCATCGTTCAGTTTCTTTAAATCCCTCGTCGCAATTCACTGAGAGTTTCCTGTGTACAATGTCGTAATTTTCCAGATAACTCAACGGTAAATTCTTCCTTCTACAAGCGGATTTCTAATTGACGCCTTTGATTCTACTTTGGCTCTTTAGCATAAAGCCAACTTCGGGATTATAACAAACTTATTTCAGAATTCGATAGTGGTTAACATAACTAGTATTCACCGAAAATTCGAGCTTGGCCTATCAAATAATTTTGGAGATAGAAATGTTTAGAAACATCGAAAACTTTAGTTATACACTTGTTGAAATTTTCAACATTTCCAGACATTCATTTCTCCTACATCATTCCATATAAGAAACTCAAATTTTCAAATTGTACTAATTGTGCTGTGCTCTTTGGAATTTTAAACTGATTTTGGTTCAATAGAGCATTTTCACGTGACGTCATGGCCACCATGTTGTTGTACTTTTAACAACAGAATACTAATCATCTTCTACTGCTTGGTACACCACCATGGCCTCCCAGTTATTTGTTATTTATGTCTCTTGGGATTGAATAAAAACTCTCTATTATAAATTAGGATTTGTCTTATATTAGTGCTAATGGAACAAAACTTAAACAATGAAACTCGCCTATTTACCCATTTTAACTTTCTTGGTGGTGTTACCAGGCTTCAGAAGATTGTAAAGGACCTAAACAGATATCTACAGACGCAGGGATCAGGACCGTGGCCAACAAATCGTGTGGCAGCATTGGAGCGCTCTGCTGGAGAGCTCAACAGAATACTTGAATCCAAAGTAAGCAGTTTCAAATGCAGTGTGAGCGATGGTAGCACAGTTCGTGGGATCTGTGGAGTTCCCTGACTTGATCAAGGGTTGAGTTCAAATTGTATGACATTTCAGCACACCCTCTGTGGACAGGAACGTTAAGCCGTTGGTTTAGTTTTGAGACATTCTATTTGGAAACTTAATAGAACCCTTGCACTTCTCGATAAGAGTAGGGCTTCAACCCAATGTTGTGGTCTGTTACCTCTACATATATTCTATTCCAACTGGCTGTAGGCTGTTCTTGGTGGTTAGCCACAGACCGTATAGGCCACTTTCATAATACGCCCCAGTGGCCATGAACAAAATCGCCAGTAGGTCCAAAATAAAGCAAATGTATGAGAACTTGGAACTTGACCTCGACTTGAAGTTATTGCTTATGGTAACTGGAGCAAATTATGAAAGTTATATATAGCAGCTGCCAGTTGCCCTTCTCATGGTTTCAGTTCGACCTCGGGAGCTGTGTCCACTACTACCTACAACTACTATACGTTAAAAGTTACTGTTCGGTTACGAGTATCATATTTTGACGATACATCCGGTTAAATTTGATCAATCGAAACTTGAATCATAGGAACCACATATTTTGAGGGTTTTTTGGAGCTAATTGTGAGAAAAAATTTTTTTGCATATTTGTTTTTGAAATAAATCTTTCTTGTATTGATTTTAAGTTAGGTTAAAATTAAGTCTTGGAATTAATGTTTTTTGGATGACCACTAGCTTGCAAACGACCTGACATCTTTTTCCCCTATCAGAACGAACAAAATCAAGGGATAAACCTACACCTACCCCTTTGAACATGAACAAGTTTCTTTTGATGATAATAACTTATTTAATAAACGTACTCTTACTCCCAAGAGCTCACCGTTACATCTACAGCACAAAATCTCCCACTTTGAGTTGTGCAAATCACGTGATTTGTATTTGTTCTCCACTTTTTAGGTAACTGCTGACCAGGTTACGCTCTGTCAGTTAGGAGGCCTGGCTGCCTTGTCAAGAATACTGCTAGTCGTGGATATTACCAGTGACAAACTGCCTGTTAAACCTGTCATACCAAATAAGTAAGTGCCCAAGTGGAAGGTTCGTTTGACAAGCGACTAAAACCATAACTTTTTTTATGACTTTTGATCAGGTACCATGATCCTTTGTGCGTGATGTGTTTTTACATGGTCCATAAATTCACAAAACAGATGGTCCAGGCTTGTACAGACTGTCTAGAAACCAATATCTTTTCCTGTCGACAGACCCCTGTGTGCTGTCGTCAATGTGATGGCCCAAGCTTATATAGACTGTCTAGAAACTTTTGACTATCGTTTTTTTGTCGACAGACCCCTGTGTACAGACTGTCTAGAAACCACTATCTTTTCCTGTCGACAGACCCCTGTGTGTTGTCGTCAATGTGATGGCCCAGGCCTATATAGACTGTCTAGAAACAACTAACTATCGTTTCTTGTCGACAGACCCCTGTGTGGTGTGGTCAATGTGATGGTCCAAGCCTGTACAGACTGTCTAGAAACAAGTCAGTACATGGTGTACTCTAATAAACTGGGGTCTGTTGTGGATCTTCTTGTGTATCAGTTCAAAGTAAGTCTGTTCAAATCTTTAGTGTACGTTCGATTGACCGTATTTCGGAATGATAAGATTTCTAAATACCCTCTTGAAGCAGTAAGTAACAAATGGTTATCTGAAGTTAAGATAAGAGTTAACATAAAACACAAAATTTTTGAATACTTCAAAAGAAGCACGCTGCTCATTTGAAACAGTCAGATTTTGTTCACCTATTCCTATTCTGATAGGAATAGGTGAACAAAATGGTCCTTTCTTAGCGTGTATCTATCGAGTTATGGAAGTTGGCAGAGCACGAGAGAAGCGTTAGAGTGGCACGAGGCGAAGCCGAGTGCTTTTCTAGCTTCTCGAGTGCTCTCCCATTTTCCCAAGCGCATCCATAACTCGATAGACGCCCTGCTAAAGGACGCACCATTTCTTCTAGAACATTTCCAATTAGTAGTCTTTTTTTTCGGCGTTTCGGTTTTGCCGCTGAGGGTTACAGACCGCTGTTCACCAACTGAATTGTTTTAGAAAAGGAAATTGATGTCTAAATTGAAGTTCTGTAGTTCTCCTTCCAATTCGTGTTCGTTGCCTTTAATTAATATTTTGTTTTTGTTTTTCCAAAGCACTTTTCTTTTTTTACTTTCGTGTGTTGGAAGGCTCGCGCCATATAAAAAGCGCGCGAAAAATTCTAATAGGTTAATAGAACACAAGCTCACTTGCTAACTGACTTCTTTGTGGGGCTAATCTCCAGTAATATGCGCCAATGCACGGGACAACCTTTCTTGATAAGCTATATACTAGCACTGTACCGACGTAGATATCTCTGTTTGTGTCTGTCTGTAGTATCTCTCCAGTAGCAGTGGAGAAAAGAAACCAGGCGAAAAGGACAACAGTCCCGGCAGGCGAACTGGAGACGCACTGGCGATTTCTCTCTTAAATCTTCTGGCCACTGTGTTCCAGTCATTTGCTACATCGTCAGGAAGAGAGAAGGAATCGTCAGCTTGTATGCAGCGGGCTTACGATCTTATCAGGTTAGTCTACTTTGTGGCGGAGCTTAAGTCGCACAATAAATGGACAGTTTCACGGTTACTTCGTGCGGAACTACTGCTTAAAACTATTTCCTTACTTGAAAAGGAAAATCTATTATTTAAACTCTGTGTCAGATTAACTTTCAGTCGGTAAAGCCTTCACAGGCCTTGAAATTTACCATTAGGCCACACAGCAATTGCCATGGATGCCCTTTAGTTACGGTTGCTATTTGCTGTGATGCCCAACACAAATTGTACTATAAAGTGCTTGTGTAAGACCTTTTCAAGGCCAAAAATGCTGTGCCCTCAAATTATGGTAGTTCAAGGCCTGTCTTCGACTCTACTAGAGTTTTGTTCACCCTATAGTCAGAGATAAAGTCACGTGACGTGTTTCCTAGTTATGATGTCCCAGATACATGTATGTTGAAGCTGGAAACGACCCCCGTCTCGGTTACGGGTGGGGGTATGCCCGAATATATATGGTTTTACTAACCACTCTTGAAAACCAGGTATTATCCGTGTCCAAAATTTTTCCTTACTTGCATTAACAATATTGGGGATTTATCCTACGGACCAACATAAAATTGGTGTGAGCGCTCATGCTTAACTGTAATCCATGTTAATAATCGTCCCCAAGTTTCAAGCATCCGTACAACATTTGGTAGTCTGAGACATTATTGTGCTTGAATTATCTGGACATGAAGTAGCAGATTTTTTTTTCAGTTGTTTTTAACGTGTTTGTGACTACTGGCAGAAGTGTTTAAACCAATTGTTTATCTAGTTCTCTTGACAAAAAATTACAATCGTTTCATATTCTCTAGAAAGATTGTCAACCGTTTGAGCATGTACCTAAATTTCATTTTCGTCACTTTCTGAATTTTACACTGAAATAGGAGTATTTTTCGAGAAATGTAATGAAAATGATCCTCAACAATTGCGAATGCTGAAGGCGGAAGCAGTGTCAATGAATCACATTAGCAGTATTGCAAAGTACATACGAAATTTGATCCACATGTAACCGCAACTGCAGCCTGACATACAGCTCGAATACCATTGCCGTAACGACAGTGTTCGCAGCGGCATTGAGAAGACGTTGAAAATGTACAAGATTCTTAAAAGTATATTTAAGACATAAAGTTTTCTCCTGGAAACGTCTTCCAGTCTTTAGAAAACTGTCCGTGAATCTGTAGAAAAATCCTTGAATTTCCTAGAAGGGTTGTTTTAGCAAAACGCTGAGTCGAAAAACAATTTATTTTGTACATGCATTGTTTTGTTAATTTCGGTCCTAAATAGCTTAATTTGGAGGATGGTATAAGTCTTTTCTTTGCAAAGAGCCTTTGCAGAATTGAACTTGTCCTTGAAAAGTGCTCGGAAAACGTTAAAGGTGAGTAATATTCCTTTTCTTGTTTGTTTTACAGCTACATTGTGTGTGCAGGCGTGGTGGACGACATGAAGGGCTACTTCAGCAGTATACGAGGGCCGTGCTCCGAGGAACCCCAGGCAGTTTCTTTTGTGTTCCAGTGTCTGAGATTACTCTCATCCATAACACAGTACCTGGGAGTAAGGTGTGAATCTCTTCTCCCTACTCATTCGTTTTGATAGTGCAATGTAATGTACAGTGTCTGAAGTTACTCACTCCGCAGTGCCTGAGATTTAGGTGTGTCCTCCCGACTCATTGTCTTGGATACAACGATCACAAAATCCCCCTCCCTCCCTCCCCTTACTGACTAGTGTCTTAGGTTTCTCTCCTGCTCAGTATCTGTGAGTAAAGTGTGACACGCTCTCTCTCTTCCCTAATCATTCTCTCAGATATTACGATC
>JAOBYE010078117.1:0-18655 GCA_025403585.1 Parazoanthus swiftii
CCCCCCCCCCCCCCCCCCCCCCCCCCCCCCCCCCCCCCCCCCCCCCCCCCCCCCCCCCCCCCCCCCCCCCCGAAAAGGGGGGAGCTGAAGCTATCGGGAAGGCGGAGTAGAGAGAGACGAAATTCCCCGTTATTTTTTGATGCATTGCCTTATTGTTTTTTAGAAGAGCGGGAAAAGAGGGCCTAAGTAGGTTTATCAATTAAAAGAATTAATTTATGGTAGTGGCGCAGACTTCATGCACACGGTTTAGTCAAATGGTTATTATTTAAATACAGCATCGTGTCGACTCGGACGTGTCGGAACAGTCCAACTCGTCCAAAGAATTAACAATTTCTGAATCTATATCGAAGTACTTTTGGAAAATAGAAATCCGAAGTTGGGCAGCAGTTAGTGCGAGAGTGATTTGGTTACCAAATTGGCTGTGCGGGTGTGGGGAGCGAAAGTTCTTAGTTGTAAGCGGAGCGGAACCGGAAATTTGAGATTTGAGCGACACTAACCAAAACTGGAGTTAGCATCCCCCGTCACCCACTCACATGCTTGTTGTACCACACGGCCTAAACTCAAGGGGCCGCCTGCATTTTGTTCGCGGGATAGCATAGGCTATCCAGTCTTTTGTTGAATAGGCCTTCTACTGAGATCCGTCTTAACTGATTAACCTTGCTACATAGTACAGTCATTACAAACATACACAAACACTACTGAGGGGGTCGTCCAGATACGTCTTACTACACAGTACGATCCGTACAAACATATACATACACATACACTACTGACGGGGTCGTCCAGATACGTCTTACTACACAGTACGATCAGTACAAACATATACATACACAAATACTACTGACGGGGTTGTCGTTAAACCTGGCTACACAGTACGGTCAGTACAAACATACACGTACACTACTGAGGGGGTCGTCAGAATGCGGTTCTAATCTATCCCCAGGTTCTATATGAAGTAGAAGACATATTTTAAAGTTGTCATATTGAGTTGTTTGCAAGACGTTTAGTATAAAGTAAATTTTATGGGATAAAACCTTTCAATTTGCACAGCTTCGCCCTTGTATATACATTTAAAAACGAAAAACTATTCCTCCGTGGTAATAACGAATGCTTTAGTGTGCTCAACCGTTAACGACTCAGCAGACATAAACTGAAATTAGAGCATTCTCTCACGTCTCACCTTCCTGTGCATCGACGGAATGAACTGGCAACAGCAGCAGACAAACGCCAACGGCAAAGCAAAACATGTCTTACCCTCGCACACAGACGGTTAATCAACTAACGAACAGTTTAAATCAAAAGTAGAGGTGGCTTTGCATTGGTGAACTCCAGTGTCTTGTCTAGCATCGGTCGATCGTAGGTGAACTTGCTCGTTTAGTATTGTCAACATTCACAGGACTTTGAGGTGTCGAGTTTCAAATGTCTTTCTTGTGGGTCTGCTCAAAACAACAAGATATGGCACGTTGACGTAAATTGGCTGGGTGATAGTCCCTTAATGGCCTGTCACAAGGAGCCAATGTTTCTTTTTACAACAAACTTCAATTATCAGCACACTCAGAAAAGATAAGATCGAAGTGAGAAAGGTGCCGATTTGCGTGACATGACATGACAGGTCAACCACAATTCAAGATGACAACACTGCACGTGACTGGGCATGAGTGCGAAGCTTCCTGCTGGGTTTGTCCACCCCACCCTCGCAAAGCGTTCTGTCGTTTTTACAAATACAAAACTAACATGTTTTCCATTTCTCCGCTCATCCGCACGCAGCTCAAAAAATATTACAGGGAGGGGAGGGCAAGTCACCCTCATACGTACACACGTACCCACACCCCCATCACCCAAAAGGTAATCAGTCTACAGCCACAAATGACTAAATTCACGACCTTTTAAAAAAGTTTAATTTTTCTTTCTTCTTTTAATATTCTCAAAGAGTGGGTCTTCAAGTTTACATATCTTGTTATTTAAATATTTCTTTAACATGTTTCCTGACATTAAGACTGACTCCTTCTTACATTTGTTAAACATCCATTCTCATTGAAACTATAAAGTTGGCACATTTTTTTAAATATATATAAGTCAGAGTGTAATATATTTTATTGAAAATAAATATCTTTACCTTTAAGGCAAGTTACGGTAAGTTTGTGCACATTGGAAAATAGATCAAGTCAGAGGATTGCTTTCATAAATAAAAGTTATCATTCTTTCCTCAGGAAAGAACAAACGTCTCTACTCTATAAAAACATTTTTAATGTAAATTACATACAACCTGGAGACGGTGGAGAGGTTTTCTGCTTCCAAAATATTCATACTTTTCTCCAGTTATCGACCAAAAAACTGCCGACGAAATTATTGCATTCCAATCACAGGCTTTCAAATTAAGCTTACCGTTTAAATGTTCGGATTTGGGTCTCTGGATTAGTAAAACTTTTGTGGGGCAACACCGGATTGCTACGAATGATGAAGTAAGCTTTCTTCCCTTTGCCGTGTAACACACAAGTACAAACAAGAGCTGCCCAGCCTGTGCCGTTTCAATAAACACTCGAAAGCACAAAATAATAAAACGGACAACAACCGAGTAACGATCAGTCAGCAAAAGCACTGAAGTGATTGCGCAAAGCGAAAAAACAGAGCAAAAAACTTGTTATAAAATGTAGTTATCCTTTTCTTACAGTACTTCTATCTGCTGGAGACGCCTCTATTTAGAGAAAAGGAATCCAATTCTAGTACGTCACTTAAACAGCGCAAGTTTCACTACAGTAAAATAATACTAACGAGTAATGACCAACTTGAACCAATATTAGCAAAGTACTCACTTGCATAGAGTTTGTGTTGCTGTTCAGATGATTCTACACTTGTACTTCTGTTGAGAAAACGTGTTTACAAGCGATGTTGGCAATAACTGCCACTTCCAAAACGTCTTTTCAATGCGTTTCAGGCCCCATGATCATTTCTCGTTAACAAAGTTGTCGACCAGAAAATTAGACCCGATCGTTTGTGTTTCGTAACCAAGACCATAACCCTGATTTTTTCTTTGATAGATCCTTTCTCAAACGTTGGCACACGAGAAACCTGATGAACACTTACAGTCCATCGGTTTCGGCTGCCCTGGATGATCGTGCATGCGTAGTTGTCGTTTCCCCGGCGCTGAACACAGAAAGGTCAATTTTAAAGTCAGACGCTATATACACTGTGTATATCACGCGTACTGCTTGCTTTGTGACTCAGTCAGTCGCATAAACGAAGGTTTTCTCTTATCGGCAGTTGACGACGTTGAACGCATCTGAAGTTGTCGTTTTGTCATTGAAAAACTTGTCCACAAAGTTACAACTGGCTGTCAGATGCATGGCTTATTTAGAACTTGCTTTTTTGATATTCCATATAGATGTAATTTACTTTTTTGTCTGACACAAGTCGTTCACAAATATCGACGTTGGCTGACACTGGCTTCAGTTTATTTCAGACCCAAATGCCGGTTCATATGTTTGTCTCATTCTCCTTCATGAGCACATCCACAAAAAAAGGAAGAACTGCCAATTGCATTGTTTCTTTTTCACGACTTTGTTGATAATACTGACAACGTCGTTGTTTCTCTTTGGTAAGTTCAAATAATGCCCTTGAAACTCGGTGTCTTACGTTAACGTCTTGTTGACAAAGTGGTCCACAAATTCTTGCACTATCACTTGTTTACTATGCTTTTAAACTCGATCGATCATATAAATCATATAAATGTCGTTTTCTCATTTACGGCAAATTCGTCCTCAAAGTCGGACTCGTTTGCCTGAAACACCTGTTCGCCTTCTGTGACGAATGTCAGGTGTTCCATCTCCACTTGCTCGTAGGGTGTGTTGCTGAGGTCGTGTGTGTCCTCCAGGGTCTCCGGGAGAGGTTTGTTCAGGGTCTCCGGTAAAACGAGGGCCAGAACCCCGGCTGAAACTGAACACATCCCTAGAAGCACCATGGGAAGGGGGCGAGTGTAGTTACCCTAATAAAAAATAAAGAAAAAATCATACAATGGTTGTAGGGCTTTGTCCCCCCATAGAAAGAGAGCAAGAAACCCCGCAGAAAGTAAGCACATCCCAATTACGGCTGTAGTTACCCTAATAAGGAAACGAGAAACCATTCAAATACTGATCACAAAGCCGGTTTTCCTGAACGTTAAATAGCAGATGTTACAATTACCACTTAAAAGGTTTGCATGGTCTTCAGTTTAAAGCCATAAGCTTTCACGGGTGCTAAAGAAGCAAAGTTTCTGTACGTGATCTTCACACCACCTTCACTCGTTGAAAGTAAAGGCATCTACTGAATAAGGGCTTCGTTAGAACCTGGACGCTTAACGATGAGGTCGGTGAAGGTGGAATTGGAAGTACTAGCATTCTAAAATCTTCTTTCCCTAAAAAATCGGAAAAAACTAACACTCCCATTTGGAAGGTACATGTACTTACCAGAAACACAACAAAGGGAGCCAATATACTTCCTATCCGAGCTGACATGGAACATACCCCCATTCCGACATTCCTGTAGTAACGATAGAAAAGGAGGACTCTGTAGTGACTTAAACGGTGCACATGGTCAGAGTTTGAAAATGACACTTTACTCAGTAAAGCCTTGCAAAAACTATGTGACGTGTTGAGATAGGATGAGAAGAGATGAAACCAGATGACAGACATGACAAGAGAGAAAACAAAACGATACAAGACGACAAGCAAGAAAAATAAAGACTACTGGCAAGACAAAATTGGGAAGAAGTTGCATGAAATACATGAGAAAACAAAAATTTGTAAAATATTCTGCAGGAACAATCATTTGGTTTCATTGACAGTGATGCAAGAACTCGAAAAAACTTTCACAATTGATAAAACAAGAAAATATGTAAGTTAATAAGCAAAAGTGAGAAAAGACAAAAACAAAAAAAATAGGACAAAGATTCAATGAAAGTCCATGCAAAACATTCTCCCACCCCACATTGCCAGATCAACAGGTTCATCCACAAATATGACTTCTAAAAACATATCCTACCTTACAACTGTGGGTAGAAGTTCAGCAGAGAAGATGTAAATTACGGCAAATGATGCAGCTATGCCAAACTTGCCAATCATTGCAAAGATGGTTGTGAGTGTTCGGTACACAGAAGTGTCACCTGTTATGAACAACATTCAACAATTAAGAATCCGTTTGTAATTTAATAAACTCACAATCAGTGAGTTAGTGGGTGCTACTGTAAAACCAAACCCTGAGTTCCACAACCACATGATTATATTTAGTTACAAGGCTCTGTAACATGTGTGGTGTTGCATTCAAGTTGAACGATTTTTGAGAGTTGTTCTGTTTAGCCAAGAGTGGAGAGGAGGAATAGGGAGAGATTAAATAGCTACTTTCAGATCAATTTTAGAGGGAACAGGAAAGAAGTCTTGTGAACAATCAGTTAAATGTGGCAAGGTATATCTAAGAGACACTACATATTTCTTACCTGTTTGAACAAACAAACAACCCAGGCAGGATGTGCCTCCAAGCACCATATAGTAACACAAGCTCCTGCGGCGGCCCAGCCTGAAAACACAATGATTTGAAATCCCAATAAATTATTATTAATCTTGCACATCACAGCTACAGTGTGTATACTGAGCAGATCTAGAGGGTGCGGTGGACCAGAGCAGGTGCGGGGGCAAGAGAAAGCTGTTCCAAATGTATGCACCCTGCCTGCACCCCAAGACAGGCCCTACAAACAACTACCTACATGTAGGTTTGTATCAGCCTAGTTTTAGGCTTATTCCTCTCTCTCTACATGCACAGTCTTTTTGTGACATCACTGGGACATTTGTCCCAGTAAAGGAGCTAGCACTGATCACAAGCCAATTAACAAACTCACCAGCGAACAAAACACACAGATGTGAGATATGCCGGTACCTCCATCATACTTGACAGAAAGAAGTTCATGTACATATCACCTCCCAGGTTCCTTGTGTTGAGCGAAACTCCATAATAAACAACACTGTTTACAAACCTGTAGAAATAAATATCCCAATGGTAATATTAATTATTTTTATTATAATCCTAATAATAAACTTTGATTAGGTCATAGCTGCTTATTTCCTAGGTTGAAAACCCATCCCGTTTTTTTCATTCAAGCTGTACAAAAATTTACTAAAACAATTACTTAGTTTGTGCTTTAATTCTGTTAGTTATAAAACAAATATATTACTCCTGTCAATGATTTAATATTAAGTCATGTTATGAAAATGACCAAAATAATTCCTTTTAAATTTAAGTTTCACCACTCACCACAAGTAGACCAAAACAATCGTTTTCCTTGCAATGTTTTTAGTTTTTATCAAGTCCAAACAGCCATATCTAGTTGCCGGCAGGTAAAGAGGACGACTGACTTGAAGCAACATTTTGGGTACTGCTATCCCATTCTTCATAGCAATATCAGACAGAATATCCTCAGCTTCTGATACTCGGCCACGGATCATTAGCCAGCGAGCTGATTCAGGCACATATCTAAAGTTGGCATGTAATAATAATTAATATGCTGATTTAGACACATGGCAATAATTTAATCGTAGACTGACAAAAAAAAGGCATCTGACCGTTCAATAATGGATGAAGTATTCAATTATGTGTTTATGCAATAACGAAATTTGTGTTCAAGTTGACAGACTTCTGGTTTGATTTATTTAAATGCTTTAAATTACTGAGTATTTGAATATTAATTACACAACAAAAAAATACAAAGCCAAACAACTCCCAATTTCATGTAACACATGTAACAATACAAGTAAATAAAAACAAAACACCTGCACTATATAGGAATGTACTATAACTAATGTCCAGTCATGTGGTGTAACATCAGTGTACCAGACTGTGCCATACATGTATGTAGCTGTGACAGTCATGGCAAATTTAAGACTGTATGGAAATTATAAACTGTAACAGTGGTAGCACAGTTAATTATGGCATAATAACCGGTAACAACTTGAACTTACCTAAAGAACAAAACAAATACAGATCCTGGAAGAGAAAGTACAACTGACAGTGTTCTCCAGTCTCTGATGAGGTATGACATGACTGGCAGGATTAGAAGGCCAGCTGTAAAGAAGCACTGGATCATGGTTCCAGCAAAGCCCCTGTATGAAGGGCCAATCAGTTCTGTCGCCAATACAAATGCAGATAATATTTCTCCTCCAATAAAGAGTCCAGTAAGAAATCGCAGAATTAAATAGATTTTGTAACTTGGTGCGAATGAACTTGCAAACCCAAAAGCCACAAGACACGTAAGAGTAAAGTACCATATTTTGCGTCGCCCATATATATCAGCCAGAGCACCAAATATGACTGCCCCAAACAATGATCCAGCCATGAGAACTGACTGTACGAGGTCAACTTTGTATGCCTGGTCACACACCAAGTCCCACTGCAAAGATACCAAAAAAGTATTTCAAACTCTTGTGGGGCTGCCTGCAAAGACATGCAGGGTTCAAGACCCTTCAGGCTTGCCAAAATACTGCATGACTCATAGAAATATCCTACCATATTACCCTCTAAGTGTCTAAATAAGGCACATAATAATTATATAATTTGCTTTGTCTAGATATAAACAATTTTTATATTCATGTACTCCTATTACTATTAGCAGTCCAGCATTGCATGTCTGTGTATACATAAAACCAACCAACCATAATTTTTATTAAGAACTTTTTCTGAAAGCAAAATTGGTTTTTAGATTGAATAGGGATCAGTTTGTTTAATAGTTGAAAAAACAATTCAGTGATGTTGACATATTGCTCCTTGTGACCCGTCTTTGTTTACAGTGGGGGCGGACCTTTGAAAGAATGTTGATAAACAGAGTGGCAGGGGACAGTCCTAAATTGGTAAGAAATACTTGAGTTACATCCGAGGATTTGAAATATATCCAACGAACCTACAATTTAGAAGTCATGCCAACGTTCGACAGTCTAAGGAACGTGTGGGCAATTCGACACAATGGACTATCTAATGAGAATTGTTGTAAATTGTCAATTGAAAATGTATCTACAGTATATGAGAACTAGCTGATACATCGCCAGAGTTGGGATTTGGTTCAGATTCTAGAATTTGCATTTAGCTTTACGGCCAAAAGTTTTTACACTGATCAGCTCTGATATTTATTTATTCTACAACGCCTATAAGTGATTTGCTTTGGCTTCGGGTAGAAGTTAATCCCTGTTTAACTTGACTCCTATTTCTAGAGATCTACATCAGTACTGGTAGTACTATAATGAGTGCAGTGATATCGGAACAATTTCACATTTTATCAAGAAATTATATCTATTTCTACTGGTAACAGCAGCAAATCATTTCCAAGTGATTCACACACAGCTCTTCCTAACTAAGTGCTAAATGAAACTAATCAGTTCTGCCTGTTCGCGAATGTGCAAAACACGTTCGATCTTTACGATCTACTCACCTCAGTTACAATGGAAGTAAATTTCGATGTGTATCGTTCACCCAAACAGCCAGAGCGGTTTCCTGTACACGACTCGTTTTTCGATGAAGACGAACAAGTCCATTCAGGGCGCGCTCCCACAAACACATGAATCAGGATTTGAAAAGCAGCAGGGATGATCGACAAACTTAAAAGAACATAAAGTTTCCGTTGATGTGGTCCAAATTCCCCCACAATTCGAAGAACATGGTCGAACTCCATATCGTGTTATTCAAGTGCAATGTGATAACAGCTTAAAAAGTGTCGAATTGACAAGAAACAGTCCCTTTTTCGAATCATTCTCTCACCCATCTAACATCCATTCGACTGACCTTTTGTCTGTAATTTATTACTCTCCAAATTTATTACTCTCAACGTCAACAGGTGTAGCGCTTCGAAACCTGGCCTTGAACACAAGAAGCTTTGCAGCCGTGCCTCTCTCGGGAAAAGACGAGCATATCCCAGATCAGAAACCTCATAGTGACGGAAAAGAGTTGAGAACCAAAACGTGAGAATAAAGACTATTAACTGAATCAGTCCGCGTGGTTGGGTATTTGACAATCTTCTCATCTGATGTTGAGTCTAAACTAATAATAAGAATAAGAATAAATGATTTATTTACCCACGGTAATCTCATCAGGACTTACAAATATAGTAAATAATATGAATACTAATAATAATTATACATATATATACAGTATTGTATTTCTTTTGTATTAGATTTATCTTATCTACAATCATTTGTTTAATAAAACTTCCCGCCTTCCATGAGAGCCGTGCATTCAGTATCAATCGTAGCAAGCCTTGGACAGCTGGGAGGGGGGGGGGGGGGGGCACCGACCGCCGACCGACAGCCAAAGGTGCAAGCCTTCTCGGGGGGTCCGTGGACATGCTCTAAAAGGAAATTTTAAAAATTAGTTTATTTTAAAACTTATTATATGGCTCACTGATTTCGCTCACTTGTGATTGATCAACTTTAGGTCCTAAGTAGCCGTACGGACCTCTAGTTGGTGAAGCGGCCTCACTTGGCTTCAAATAATCAAGAAATTCATATAATCAACATCCTGTTAGACTCGTTTGCTCGGTCCGTACGGCAAGTTATGGACCCTCGTTTTCTTTCTTTCCTTGGTTTTCATAAAACGAAGAAAAAAACTCGGTCCACTAACTTGCCGTGCGGCTTCGCACCCGCGTGACTCGGCCAATAAGAGTTATGTACTTCTTAAATTCGGTTTTAACGCCATTTGAAACAAAATCAGAGTGTCTAAAACTAGTAAAATATTTCCAGCTTTTTCAGATTTGGGGCAATTTGCTGGAAAAATACTGGGGAGCCGGCACGCCCCCGGTCCCCGGCCCCTCCCCTTGCTGCGACCCTGGATTATCCACAATAACAGACAAAGATGCTTTGTATCTGAATAACAGATGACAGTGCTGCCTTGTCAGGAGTCATTACAATAACCGACGACAAGGTTGCTTTGTGAGTCACCGCTTTGTGAGTGACCGACGACAGAGTGCTTTGTGATCATTTCAATAAGAGACGATAGAGCTGCTTTGTGCCGACTAAATAAGAACAGACGACAAAGCCGCTGGTCACCCGTTGCCGGAGTATTTGGCTCGGCATCCAGCCCAGCCCCGTCCCGAACAGGAGCCTATTGGAGTACTCGATCGGAAGGCGCGAGTTTCTGGGCTGCATGATGCCGGGGAAGGGGGAGTGTCCGGATCATGCTCTCACGATAAATCTCGAAAATATGACTTTCCTGCATTTCGAGACTATTTTGAAAGCAATCTAACGCCACTCGGTCGACTAATGGAACATCGCAGCACTCGATTTTGTTTGAAACAAGAAGCAATCAGATTTGATAGATGACAGAACGCAAAAAAATCTCTTGGCTTGTTCGTTGATTAATCTTGTCTTCTATGCCAGCGTTGCCCGCGTGGACAATAGGCATTAATTGTTTAGGTGATACCGTTGGGAAATAGAACAAGATGGAAAGAATGTACTTTCTTGTTCTGATCAGGTCTAAGTTTTGCGATAACAATGGTCTCGAGCGTTCTTCTAAAAATTAATGAACTGGCGAACGCCAAATCTGTCCTTTGGAAAGTGTGGCCAGGAGCTGCTGTGGCGGGCAGGCTCCGAAAACTTTTTTTGTGTCCTCGTGTTGTTTGTCTGACCGAGAAACTTCGGGCAGATTCGTCAACGTAAAGTGGAGTTGCGAACGTGCAGGTGCCTTGATAAACAACAATTGAAGGATGATCAATTGGCTTTGTCCTTTGGTTTAGAGCGGGACAAACTAAAGGAACAAAACAAGTCGTGTTTTTTTCGAAGAACACTCGAGGCCTATTTTACCGCAAAAGTTAGGCCTAATCTGAACAAGAAAGTTCATTCTTTCCATCTTCTTCTGTTTCCCAACTGTATCACCTAAACAATGCCTATTGTCCACGCGACGCTGGCATATGCTGTAAGACAAGATTAATCAACAAGCCAGCCAAATCTGAAGATGATCACGTGGCGCGAAAACATTTGTTTAATGCCTAATTTCAAAAAATTATATCATAACGAGGAATTCTATTTCAATTCATGGTTTATAATCTGCTGCTGTTTAACTATCGGCAGTATCGCGCCCTTCGTTACGTACGCAAAGCACATAAATATCCTGTAATTCAAACCAGTGTACATTCTTGGGCGAAACAGTTAATATGGTATTTTTAAAATCTCTTTTTCCAAACTGTCTGTACCTTTTCATGGTATAATAAGTGCCCGAGTTTCGCTTGATACTGACCAGTAAACTACATTAACTCCGTAAGGTTAATCTGAACAAAAATGTCACTCAATCGTTAACAAATGTACCTGTTTTATTTAGTTGGCTGTTCTGCATAATTACAAAACTTGAGCAAACCACTCTTTTTGCAAGTTGTATTTATTAGTAGTTTTTTTAGTTGGTAGAAGTCTCGATACTTGCAAGTAAATATTAATGCTTTAAGTTAATTAATGATAAAATATTGCTAAGTTCAGTTGTCAAAACAAGCGTACTATGACACTAACATGTACTGTATTCTTACAGCCGCGGTTGTAAACCTTCAAAACGACCTTCACTGTAGCCTTGTTCACGATGAGTGTGACTGGCAGGATGTTGTTCAAATGCAAACTTGTCTATGGTATAGTACCCAATTTTTTTCCCTTCCATTGTCTTACCCTTGTGAAGATACTACTGTAGATCACTGGCATTACTTCTGTTAATTTCTCCCTACTACCACATCAGTTCAGATATATTAAATTTAACAGATCAATCATAAGGAAAGGTTACAGTTAAAGAAACATTGGTTTCCCCCAAATCAATATCCTAGTTACACACAATCTGGTGTTCAGTTTTGTTTTGAGGCCGAAAAGATGAGACTTAAATTGGACAAAAATGCAAAGTCTGTAGTGAAAGTATTTTCCATTGCAAACAAAACAAATGACAATTTTGACAATTTGCTGTTTAGTGCAAAACTACACTTTTCTTTGCAAAATTTATCTTATTAAACAAAACACTGCGACTGTCCAGACGCTAATCTACAGGTGCCACAACATAGAGATGGCCTTGCAGATGCCAACATCAGCATAGTTGAAGTAGCACAGCCCAACAAACTGCATGACTGAGATACCAAGCCATGCTGTCTTGGCATACTTTGCTGATTTTTCTCCATGGACGTAATCTGTCAGAACTTGGCCCAAGCCCCTGGTGTAGAATGCAACAGGAAGAAGTCAATTCAATTTAACTTTCACAGAAATTGTGATATACAACCAAATTCAAGTAATAATCTGTCTTGTACTCTTTCTTATTTGTATCTGGTAAGATTATTTTTAGTTGATCAATTTAAATCAAGTTTCATCAACTGTGTGGTAGCAAAGCTCATGTAGCATAAGTGAAAAGAATGATTCCTAATAAGCTGCAACACCCTAATAATTTCTCATGAGAAGTGAGAGGGTTACAGAGTCTCACGACAGAATGTCAGAAGAACAGACCAAAGGCTAAACTTCCCTGTCAATAGGGAGTGTGGACAAAGATGTCCTGGGGTTTGAACCTACATGTATTTGACATTTCAGGTCTCTCACTGCCTGAACAAATCTTGTAGTGTTACTTACATTGTACAAGGTGTACCACAGAGGATATTCTGATCTTAATAAAAAGTAATGCTCACAGGTTTCTTACATACACAACAATGAATTTATAGTTATTATCAACTGATTATCAACTACCAAACATATCAGTCCTATCTTGCATGGACTGACTCTCCCATAGCTTAGCTCACCAGTGATTGTGCAGTGGTATAACAGTTGCCAGAGCATAATCCACCACCGCACAAGGGTATACGATTCCAGAGGGGATAAGACCGAGTAGCAACACGCTGAGGTATCGCTCAGACACCCAGTGTGTTGAGGGGCGAGATGGCGCCAGCTCTGAAAAAAGGCAAAGTAAGGGAACTTGTCAGCCATAGATAGCATAATAGATCTTGTGAAGGTCTTTTACTGAATGCAAAACAATGTCAACATGGCATAACACATCTTCCTTAGTTTGTTTACCTCCCTCAGGAATGTCCAGTTAGAGCTTATACAGTGTATGCACCTTTAAAATACTTGGCCTACAGTATGAGACTCTTTCCCTTCCCCACTAGGAATTTTCAATTTCACTCATATTAAAGTTATCAGTGTAAAAAAAGTTAACTGGTTTGAGAATATGAAAATTAATTAACTGCAACAAACTCTCTTACATCAACTATAAATCCATGAAAACTTGGCAACTCATCATTTCACACTTTTGGGAGTCAAAGGATAAAAAAGCAGTGCAGAGAACTGAGCAACTAAATATCTGTTTTGACATCAACAACAAATGTATTTAATTACAATTTAACTATGATACTGGCTGAGGTCAAGTAGGCCCTGGAGAAACTATTGGGGCTTTTCCAGCTAGGCTACCTAATTATATGTCATAAATCCTGGTGTATAACCCGACTCATTGTATAAGCCAGCCCCCTTATTTCTAGAGCAAGAAAGGACTTTTTTTTGTTACTGTTGTATTTGCCGACCCCCCATTTTGAAAGATTTTTGACAAAAAAAATAGATTTTTAGGAACTCCCTCAGCAAGAAAAAATAAAAGTTTTAACATATGCAGCTACAAAAGTTCCGTAAATTAAAATAGATACTGAAATATTTACACTATTTCATCAGCAAAATGGTAGTATACAAATCAACATGTCTGTGTCTCCCCTGGAAATGTGCAAATATCCATTGACCTGTGACTAAATAATCATGCAAATTCATGTAAGGTCATGCACCACATCATGTTTGCGTTCCGGGCCTGTGCACTTCTCTTGCTTGTTTCAAGAAGGAAAAATCTCAAAGAAAGAGTATGTATTATGACGATTCATTTAAATTGAAAGTAGTGGAACTGGCAAAAGGAACAAACAATTCAGAAGCTGTCAGAGTGTGTAGAATTTATGAGACGCAGGTTCATGAATGGGCAGAAGCAGTTTTTCAGTTTGCAGACTGAGAGAACAGATGAGTTTGCTCTCTGTAATTTGCACACAATTTCCTGGCCAGGTGACAATTTTATTGTTCAACTAGTGCGAAAGTCATGTGCTCAAATTGCAAAAGCTGTAAAAAGGATAAGGTGATGTTATAAACAACTTTTATGTGCTTTGTCTGCCTGTTTTGTTTTTTCCAAAGTTACATGTAACACCCTTTGTATTTATAAGCCCACTTGCAAACCATGTATGAAAAATTTGGGGTAAAATTCTTGGTTTATACACTGGGATTTACAGTATGATTTAATTAAGAAGTTTTGTTAGTCGACCAAAGTTTAAATGGCAAAACTACTTCACACATAACAAGAAACTGTAAATAACCTTACCTTGTTTATGCCCTGGAGATGTGTGGACAGAACTCTTTACAACAACTAAATATAAAAAAGATTTTTTAATATGATGTACAATGCTGCACAAACGATGTTGTACACAAGATGGTGGCTACAAATGCACTCTAGATACAAATATGTACATGAAACACAAGTAGGGCTTGAAACTTACAAAGGCCATGCGGCAACAAACCCTGAAAATGGAATGTTTCGTAACTCTTATTTAAAAAACATTATGCAAACGCAAGAAGTTCAAACCATTATAAATAAAAACTTCCAAAAGCTTATGCTGGCTAATTATACTGAACACAACAATAAAACAGTCTCAGAAACCCTTAGTGTACGTTCGTTTGGGACTATTCCGGATAAGTGCTAACCTTTAGCTGCGTACTTTTCCCATCGTTTTGAACATGAAACAAACTGTCCGGGATTTCGTCTAAAATCACGACAGTGATCTGGGCTGTGATTGGCTGAAATTATTTTCAGGGATGATAATGTAATCCTGTTCCGGAATAGACCCAAACGAACGCACCCTTTAGTATCAGTCAGTAATCCGTAGTTTTTCTACTCACCGTGTTGAACGCGAGGCATACATGTCACAGGGGACGCTAACAACGGCCTGCTCATCGCAGTAAATGCTGAATTAAAGAAAAATTAAAGAATTGACACCCGTTTTTAACTTCAAAGAAGAGGGCAATATGTTTATAACCCTAGCAAACACCTACCAAGTCGGGTCGCTCGACAACACAACATCGTCGCCATCTTGGATCGGACTTCTCTTATTCTAGTACTCATTTCCTCACGGTCAAACTGAAGTCGTGCTGGTCAACATGCGCGAACGAATGCGCATGCGTATGTTTTGAACAAGTCTTGTTTTGGAAACCGCAACTAACTCTAATTTAGCAACAGGAATTGCGACCAACTAGCAGAAAGAAACGGGGAGCGATTTTGTCAGTTGTTCGAGAAGATCCCAGTTCAAAATTTTTATATTAGTGATACAAAAAGTGTCAAAGTATTCTTTCAGTTTCTACCCTGGGTCCGGGTACCAGAAGGCAGAAGCAAAACATTTTTATTAAAACATCGAACATTTAAATCAACGGAATAGCGAAGCGTGAGGCCGAAGGCCGGTCGTGAGTTTTCCGCCTCACGCTTTCCTGTTTCGTTGGTTTGAATCTTCGACTGATCCGCGAGTTTCTATCAAGGACAGCGTTCTTCACCTTCCGCACTAGATACAAGAAACTGTGACTGTGAGCAGGTTTTTATTGGGGGGGGGGGGGGGGAGGTGCGAATTTTGTAAACTTGGACTCTTAAAAGCCAAATTTAAGGGAATTATGGGATAAACACACTTATGTTTTTTTAAGTCGTTACGATTTAAGATAGCACCACTGTTACGATGATAAACCTATTCGGGTTTTTTTATCGTCTTTTTAAACCTCAAAATGCGGACATTTTTGGGTCCGTGGAGGGGGGGTGCGTACGCACCCCGCGCACCCCCTGCCTACGGGCCTACTGTGAGGGATTTTGGTTTGTATGCTATCCATTCTCAGTACGTTGTGCTATATCTGTACACTGTGGATATAAGTTTGATTAAAATTATTTATTGCACAGTACCTGCTCAGCAATGTTGATAGATAGTTTAATTAAAGTAATTACATCAATAGATGGCAGCCCAAGTCAACGATTTTGAAACACAATTGACTATCAGATAAAGTGATGATATGGTTTATTTCCCTGCTTTTGTATTTGTACCGCTCATTTATATATTCAAAAGAACAATCGCTGAAAACATTTAATGACGAGTCCAAACCGGGGCTTTTCAACACAATGCTACAAATTGCGACAAAAAACAAACAAATTGGTTAAAAACTACAACGGACTGGATCAATGGAAGGACAAAAATGGAATGAAAGGAAAACAACGATATCTCCTTTTCGGTCCAGGTTTCGGACAATGCTTGTTGTTAAATCTAATTTGCAAGGCCACTGTTCACTGGCCTCCTGGAGGTGCCTTCTTTATATGTTCAGCCCTTGCATCAACTATTTTGTTTCCCGTTAAACTTAACTCTTTTTAATTTTTATGCAGCTTCTTGTGAGACTACACTGAGCGCTACTTAATGCTTCCCCAAGATATTTAGCCCCTGCAGCACCTATCTCTTTCTCCCATAAATATAAATCTGAGGGACAACACTGGCCGCTTCTTAGTGCTGTCCCTAGATACTCAGCCATTGCATCGCCTACTTTGTTTCCCCACAAGTCTAACTCTACGAGACTACACCGGCCGCTGCTAAGTGCTTTTCCTAGATGTTCAGCCCCTGCAGCACCTATTTTGTTCTTCGTTAAATTCAGTTTTTTGAGACTACATCGGCCGCTGCTAAGTGCTTTTCCTAGGTGCTCACATCCTGCAGCACCTATTCTGTTCCTCGTTAGGTCTAATTTTGTGCGGCTACACTGGCCGTTACTGAGTGCTTTTCCTAGATGTTCAGTCCCCGCATCACCTATTTCGTTTCCCGTTAAATACAATTTAGTGAGA
Organism: Parazoanthus swiftii; assembly: GCA_025403585.1. Lineage (NCBI taxonomy): Eukaryota > Metazoa > Cnidaria > Anthozoa > Zoantharia > Parazoanthidae > Parazoanthus > Parazoanthus swiftii. The sequence goes on from JAOBYE010078117.1 coordinate 16,882, forward strand.
CTGCACCGGTCGCTACCAACTGCTTTTCCCAGATGCTCAGCCCCTGCGGAACCTACTTGGTTCCAGTCTAACTTCAATTTTGTGAGACTACATTGACCGCTACTTAGTGCCTTCCCTAGACGTTCAGCCGCTGCGGCATCTATTTTGTTTCCTGTTAAATCTAATTTTGCAATTACCGCAAGCTAATAAAAAGGACAGCGCCATGGAGTCTGAGACATTAATACCATGCCCAGATAAATCAAGGGAATAAACTCTATTATTCATCAGAAAGCTAAGTGCAAAACGTTTGTCTTGATATTCGTACATGCACCTGATTGCTAACAGCAATTGGTTTTCGTTCCATAGCTTATTTACAATTGCTTTCAATAATTCTACAGGCTTTTCTGTGAGCAGCTTGCGACGTAAAATACCAGACAAAAATTGCAGAACGACACCAGAGCTGCACTGCTGAACTTCTTTTTTTCTTCCCCTCTTCAACAAAGCTTGAGCGGCAAGGAACTCTTGGAGGGTTAAATGAATAAAACAGTAGTGTGATTCAACCATGAACGGACCAGTCCTGCAACCAGGCATACAATGAATAAGACCACCGTTAACCAGTTGTAAAAGATCTTCTTCAGTCAGTCCACAGACACCGACATCACTTTTCGTGAAGACATATTTCTTTTCATAAAGAAGTTGGAGAGCCAACTCTGATAAATTGTTTAGCATTTGTGTAACATTTGAAGACCACTCAGGTTTAGTTTCCACTGTTTTGCTTCTGTAATCCGGGTGATGTTTTCGAATAAACATATCTAAAACGCCTTGGTAAATCTCAGTCACGGTTGTTGGCAGCTTTAACCCTTGCAAGGAATTGCTCCATTCAAGGTATGAACATGTTAGGAAACAGTTTACTGGAACATAACAAAATCCTAAAAGGTTTTCACTGCCTAGAAATGAGCCATCACAGTGTCTTTTACTTCGCTGTTGCTTCTGAAGAAATAAGTGATGTACTCTTTAACTTTCCCTGGCGTGAAGCCTAGAATTTCCGCAGCAATGTCAAAACGAATGTCACGAACTTTCATTAACTGCTGACTTTGTTCAGGTCGAGTAGTAATGACAATAGTAGCTCCGGGGAGAAGCTTACCGATTGTAAGTTTGGCACACAAAGCCGAAACGCTTATTCTATCTTCTTGGATCTCTTGGGTATCCTCGTCTTGAATCAGATGGTTGAATTCATCATAGCCATCCATCACGAGAAGTACAGACTTCGGATTTTGACATATGTATGTGAGCATTTCTTTTTTCCAGCTTAGGACTAAAAGCTGAACAATTAAGAAACTGACGAAGAGTTAATGGCTGGTCAATCAAATTCAGCTGCCGAAACGTAAAACAGAAAATGAACTGAAACATACTGCTACGTTTTCCATCCTCAAAAAGCCGGTCCTGAGCCCAGTCTCTCGCTAACTTCTGTACAAACAACGTTTTTCCGATACCGGCTCGACCAATCAGCAGAATGGTTTTGGGATTTTCTTGACTCGTACCGGAAGGTACAAACAACTGTTCTGTTTTGTGAACGAGAGTATTTGTGTGCACAGGATAAGCTTGTATCACTTCACTTCTATCCTTATCGCGGAAATTATATTCCACACGATCACGTTGAACAACTGGAGCTGTATAGATAGTATCAAGCTTGGTGTCTGCAATGGCCAGTGATAACAGAAGCTTATCCAGGTACTCTGTTTTACTCAATATCGTTGTTTTAATTTCTTCTTTCAGTTGCTGTACTCGCCAGTCT
>JAOBYE010078228.1:4910-20660 GCA_025403585.1 Parazoanthus swiftii
CCCCAGGATTTTGTGCGGTTTGTGGCCACAAATGGCCTGCCCCTTTTCTCTTGGGTGCTGTCATACCTTTCAGTGGAAATAGGCTTAAAACATGGGGTATTAAATTTTTTTTAAATATATAGGATTTTTCTCTTTCAGCAAATCCAACTCCAGAAGTGTTGCCAGTTGTCGAAATATATTATAACTCATTACTGTTCATTAATGGTGTAACAAGTGAAGTGAAACACTGTTTCCTAAACTATACATTTTGATATGTTACTGTATTTGACCGAGTAAGTGCCCACCCCCCGTGTGCAACAAATCTGGCAAAAGTTTGGGGGTGGGCTTTTACTCGAGCATGGGCGTTTACACGGTAAGTTTCCAAAGGTAATTTGCATAATAATAACTCTCTTCAAATGTGAACAAACACACGATTTGACCTTCAACAGGAGATTTTCACAATTTTTGTTTTATTCTCTCGCGTGTGTCCTGCGGACACCTTTTTCAACTTTTTTTTTTGTTATCTAGTGCTATTTTCATGAGAAGAAGGAACATTGTTTTGTAACTTTTCGATCAAATGGTGAATGGTAGGCAGATTTTTTTCAATGTGATAGGTAACAGACAAGAGTTAAAAATCAATGATCAAGGCAATTTGGCAGGTTAAAGTTTTTCAATCTTTCGTTTACCACAAATTGACAGCATGGATTATCTTTTTATGGTCTATTGATGACTGTATTATTAATAATAAAAGCTTTGTTTATTTTAAATTGCAGATTTATTACTGTTACTACCGATACATCTTTGTTTAAAATAATCAGTAGCTACAGTTTTGCTGTGATTTTAATAAGAGATTGAAATAAATATGTCTCTGAAAAGGTCAGCTTTTGTCACGTACTTCATGCAGCTTTCCTTTCATTGTCAATTTCAGTTGCATCATTTAGGTGCCAAGCGAATGCAAATTTTACCCACGATTAAACAAGCTACATTTGTGTTTTCGTGTGCAGTTTATTGTAAATGTTACAAAATGGATAAAGAATGAAGGGTGCAAAGCTGTTTAACAAAAACTAACAATTACAGTTGGGGTCACAAGTAACCAAGTGCAATCAACTCAATCACAAACGGATACTTGATTCCCAAAGGACAACTTCTCGCCCAATTGAATACCTTTCATTGCAAATGTACTTTTATATTGCATCAGATATTGATAAAACAAATGTTGTAGACTTTCTGCAATAACTTTATTACTGCAGCAGTTCTGAAAAAAGAACTTAATGACAAATATTTCTTCCAAAAATATCCAATGCAATAACTTTTGACTGAAATGGGGGTGGGCATTTTTTCGGTCAACTACGGTACTAGTTAATGAACGACATGTCTGAACATAAGTTACTGTATGCATACTTAATATATATATCAAATCCTCTAAAATACACAATACAACACTTTCAAATGACTACCACTAATAAATGTATCTTGGGATTTGCCTTGTGCCCTTGGAAAAAAAATGTTGGTAGGGCCGTGGTGCCCTTGTGCCCTATTTTTGGCAAAAATCTTGAGGCCAGAATGGCTGTTCTCCTAAAATTGGAGAGTTCATGGCCTGTATTATTTGACGTGTAAAATGCTAGAAATAACATGTATTTAAGCACCTGTCATTTTGCCATGCCAACCAAAATGTCTGTGGGAGTACATGTACAAGGGTTGGTAAGCTGAAAAGTTTCTGTAACATTTATTTAGCTATTGACAAGTAGCAGTTATTTTTTTAACAGTAAGCTTTTCATAAGCTTCAGTGGCAGTGTAAAGTGGAAAGCTGTTTTGAGCCACCACTAAGTGAGATTTAGTAGAAATTTAAGTGATACTGATATCTGTTAATTAAAATGAACTTAAAGTATTGTGTCTTAACATTGCCTTGCTTGGATCTTTGTACACTGGATGAGGCTTGTGCAGAATAGCTTCTTTTGAAAATAAAACATTGGTTCTTGCTGAGTTTGAACAATTCGGACATTAATGAGACACAACTATTCATTTGGTGTCTTTTGGAATGCTTGATTTTTAAAAATGCACAAGTTGAATGTTTGCAAATTAATCTTTCAGGTACGGTATATGGTAAAAGTTGATGTTTTTTGCAAATAAGGAAAATGAAGTTATGTTGAAATTTTAAAGTCAATGTGATATGTGTTGTTTAAGGTTTATCTATCTGTGTAAATGACATTTTTCATAGACTTGGCTCCTGTGACTTGAAATAGTTTATCCCTTTATTTAGCCAGAGTCCAGGAAACAATAATATTTTGTGTTGTTCTTTTTTAAGTTGGAAAACAAAGCAGTGTGGAAGCTGGTGCATTTAGTCCTACCAAGCCAGTCTCAAATGGAAATCCCCCAAATGTTAGGAGTCCAAAGAATGGTACGTATCTGACTTCATAAATGTTTTGAAGTATGAGGTGCAGCTTGAAAAGAAGGCAGTTTTAAAATGTTATTTTGTAATTAAATCTCTCTCTTTAAGAACTCTGTAAAAGATATTTAGCCGCTATTTATGGGTTTCCAATTTATTCAGTGTACATGAATTGTACATTAAGCCTTTAAAAAGCCATGGTCTGTGTCAATGTTTGGGCTTACAGTTTGTTACGTAAGTCTCTACTTACATGACAAAATGGCTTTGCCAGGTTACAGTTTCTGTAGTAGAAGAACAGTTTGATCTTCTTTATAAAGACTGACTTCAGGTGTACAAACTGGTACAATTTTGTCATTGTAAGAATCATTAATTACACATGTTTGAGTGACAAAACTGTGAAGATTTTTTTAACTAACATTTTTTTTCAAACACCATAAATCCCCCTTGTGTTATCAGTAACCCTTTCATGAAATTCACTGAAAAACAAATATAAATTGCATGTATGTAAATCCTCAGAGGAAACTGTTTCAATTGTATTAAGTAATATTTTGAGGCTTGATGTAAATTGCCACTTGACTGAAACAAGGCTGGAAAAATTACTTAACCACAGGAGGGTTGCTTTTCAGCACACCAAGCATTTATGAAAATGCAGTCCTACATCACACTCAAGCTGTTCACCTCACAACATCCCTTTATATTTAGTTAGCAGTATTTTAGAATTGTTTACTTAGTAGTGTTATCTAATACGTGTATATCAATCTGATGTTTCAGATTTTATGAATGAGCTTGAAGCTGTTCAGGCTCAGAAACTTCAAGTAACAACTACCCACTACTCCCCCCCAGCACCGATTCGTGCAGAGACACATCCTGGTCCAAGTATGAATGGTTCGGGTGGTCAACAAATGAGGGCATCTACTGCCACCAGAGAATTAGACGACTTAATGGCTTCCCTGTCAGATTTCAAGGTTAATGTTGGTGCATCTGGCAGTCCTGGTCAGGTGCGACGCAGTGGCGACTATGCCAAACCCCAGCCTAAAGCAACAAGAACACCGAGCTCAAGTAAATTGTGCTGTTATTATTAGAGGGCTTTTACTTAACCTCCTACCCTTCTCAAATAACTTGACCCCAATTTAGCATTTGAAACATGTTTTTTACAGTAACAGTAGTCAGTGATAACTTGATTAGTTTGAGAACAGGAAAGTTAGTGACCATTTATGCAAAACCATCTAGGATGAATTCTAACCTGTATTGAAATAGTAATGAATAATAAGCAGCCCATCAATTTGTACTTCAAAGGGATCCTTGAATAGCAGCTATGAGGGGCTGCTTGTCTGGATCTGTCCGTGTCCAGATTTTCCCAGCCTACCTCCTCATAAGTTGCATCAGCAGTTTGGCTTTGTATAGATACAACAACTAATGAAGTTGAAAGTTGATTGTTTGTCATAATTATTTTGGAGGCCTTTTTACTATCAAAACAGCAAGCATGTATACTGTTTTTTTGATAGGTTTCTGCACTTGCTTGTTGAGGTATTATCACAGATCACCATTTTAGTGCCAAATTGGGAGGTAAACAATATTATCTTTTGGCATTGTTGATAATGGATATCTGAAACAATCAACCAAACTCTAGTGCAAGGAGACAAGATGTACTGTACAAATATCCAGTTAATGCAGTTATCATTCACTTCCATCAGTTGCTGTAATTTTTTAAAAAATTGTCAGTGTACTGTCAGATAGAAATATCAATATTTTTCATTCTTTTCAGGTTCTCAGGTAGGCAAAGTGAGCCAGCTGGATTCCATGTTAGGATCCCTACAGTCTGATATGTCCAGGCAGGGTGTTAGCACAACTGAGAAGGGTACCTGTGCTGCATGTAACAAGCCAATTATTGGCCAGGTCTGCACAGCTCTTGGCAGGACATGGCATCCAGAACATTTCAACTGTGTGGCTTGTGAGATTCCTTTGGGAACAAGAAACTTCTTTGAGCGTGATGGAAAGCCCTACTGTGAAAAGGATTACCATGACACATTTGCTCCTAGATGTGCATACTGCAATGGGGCCATTCTTGATGTATGTACGCTTCCAAATGTTTTCGCTTTGCAATTCAGTTTCAAAATCAAAACTTTCCTGTTTAACTTCCAAAGAGAAAGTTTTTCAATTATTAATGGTGTTTTCTATTCTCATGGTGCAAGGATTATAAACCAAACAATTTACCATGGAAATCAAAGAGACACATCTTGTAGTTTATAAATTGTGTCTTTTTAATGTTTTAAAAATGCACTTAAATGTGTACTTTATTAAAAGATACAATTAGTTTGCAAAGTTTTGGAGACAAAGTTCCTAATAAGGAATTTTTTAAAATTATTATGGCATTCGTAAAACCACATACAGTGTCCTAAATCACTACAGCTGGCATGCTTTTGGTTTGGCTCTGCAGCTGCATGTTCTGTCTAGTTGGCTGAGAGCAGTAAACTTCTCAAAACATTTGTGATATTAACCCCGGCTCGATTTTAAGGAAAATTTCTTGTTGTACATCGGGCAACCAGGATTTATTTTGTATTTGTCCCTCAAAAGTTGAGGTCGTCCTAAATAAAAGTGAGTCAAACAGCTGTAATAGGTGTTTCAGCGTGTTTTAGACTTTTTTTCATTTAAGTTTTTAACTAGAAGTAAGGCCAAACCAAGTTAATTTGTATCGTATATCAATCAGTTGATTCCAGTCATCCAAAGGACGACTAAGCTACTACTCATGGTTGTCCAACAAGAATTTCAGTCATCTTTGATGACCAGACAACTATAAAAATCGAGCTCTGTTAACTGAGAGTATTTTTATTTTCATCTTCTCTTACCTGCTTCATGTGACATTTCTTAAATTATACGTCACTCTGCTGGTGCATTGTATTTGTAGTTCTGAATTGTACTTGACGTGTTTGTTATATTGTAATTTTATAACTTTTTTGTTATATTAATATTTTATAGCTCTTTTTGACAACTTGTGTGTTTTATATTCTGTAGTTTTTAGGCAGAGGCAACATGATAACCAGCCTACATGTTTCACTGTTTTGTACAGTTTCACAGCAAGTGGTTGGCCAAATTATGATTGTTTATATTTTCCTCTACAGTCTTGTGTGACAGCCTTGGATCAGACATGGCATCCTGACCATTTTGTGTGCACAGAATGTGGCAACCCTTTTGGGGATACAGGTTTCCATGAGAGGGATGGCAAACCCTACTGCCGTGAGGATTATTATGCCATGTTTGCACCCCGCTGTGGTGGGTGTGGTCAGCCCATTATGGACAATTATATTTCAGCCCTCAGTGCCCACTGGCATCAGGAGTGCTTTATTTGTACTGTAAGTATGGTTGACTGTTGGTTATTATAGTAATTTTGTTTAATTTATTGCTTATTTCTATTTAAGTTTAAACCCTTTCATCCCCTTTTGTATTAAGCTATATTGTGCAGGCCCTCAGCTGAAAAAGTGTTTGAAAAGTGAACATTTGCTGAGGCAGAGCTGAAGAGACTTTTTCAGCAGAGGGCCTGTACAGCTTATACAACAAGAGGCTATATAAATAGCCTAACTGAGGCCAAGCTGTATGCTTAAAGTAACTTGCTTAAAATAAACTGAAAGAGTGTATGCCTCAATTTTACTTTATTACTACAACTTACAAGTGCATTATTTTATAAAGAACATGAACTTGGTGAAATAGAGCGGATGCTGGGTTTAAAAAGAAAAAAATGGCCGGCAGATTGTTAATAATTATATAACTATATGCTATAACCCTCGTGGTTTCTGCTAATATTAAATTGTTTCATAGTTATCTATTTGAAGGAAAAGAAAAGAGAAAAAATATATGGGGAAAAAAGTTTGAGACATATCCAGTGGATTCGAACCCGTGCCATGTTGAATTCAAGTTTGATCAGGTTGCTAGTCTGATGCACTAACCACTGCACCACCATACAAGTTAAAGCATGCAATTTTGTGACCCAAAAAAATATGAAAAACATTGACCATGCTGTTCATCTGCATGCATGGTTTCCAAGGGTTGTGTTGTCTCTCAGTAATATAAACATGTTTATGTCTTGTCATTCTCATAGGAATGCCGTCAACCATTTCCTGGTGGAAGCTTTTTTGAGCATGACAGCCGACCATACTGCGAGATGCATTACCATGCCAAGCGTGGCACTCTCTGCTACAGCTGTCAAAAGCCAATCACTGGTAGATGCATCACTGCTATGCACCGCAAATTCCATCCAGAGCACTTTGTTTGTGCTTTTTGCCTGAAGCAACTTAATAAAGGCACATTCAAAGAACAGAATGACAAGCCTTACTGCCATCCATGCTTTGTCAAGCTCTTTGGCTGAAGGAGAATAAAATCTAAAGGACCTTTGCTATACTGGAATGCAAGTGATGGGAACAGAATGGGAAGTAGTGCAGTCTGCCTTGAGTTGTCAAGCATCTTTGGTTGACATGAATTCGTATAATTATTAAGACAGAGTTATAAGGAACTTTGCTGCAGTTATTATGACTGTCAGTATCTGTGGAACAGAAATCACAGGAAAATGGCCACATTTTCTAAGTTCTTTGAGTGGAGCAAAAATATGTCAAGTAAGTCTTGGCACATACTTTAAGCACAAATATTAACACAACTTATTGTTAACGCAAAGCAAAACCTTTGTTAGAATGGTATCCAAAGCCTTGTATGAAGGAGCAGGTGAATCCCAGCACTTGTTTTGTCAAGCTGTTGGTGGAAGCGAACATTACACAGACAAAAAGAAAGACACTTTTAATTCTTGATACAATGATAATTGATAAGTGGTTAGTGTAAGTACCACTCAAGAGCCCGCTTGTCAAGGATCAGTGAAATAGGTTCTTATAATGATACATTTACAAGCCCAGTGTAAGACAGTTCGGAGTATTTTAGGTACTTCAACTTGTAAAGAAAAGCCTTGGCATAATAACATAGTTTTTCCCAGTGAGTCTGGCATGGCCAGTTAGTCTGTGGTGCAGATGAATGTTTTCTTATCACAGGCTGTTGACCAGTTGGGATAAAGCCAATTATGGAGTTATCCTGAAGCTATTGCATCATGATGTGCATCGTACATTCGTTAAACTTGAGTGTATTGCCAGCAGAATTGACAGAAAGCAAGAAATTATATTCGTGTGATTTCAGACCGACATTGCATGACCCGAAGTTCAATTGTCAATTATTACAGTCAACAAAAGTGACATGAGAACTTTTCTTACAAGGTTTCCGATTGTGTTAAAGCTATAGGTAAAACTTCGAAACCTATTGAGCGGATCTGCACCTTACCAAAGTCATCTGTTTTCTCCCAAACTCTCGGATTAAGAATCTTTGAAAGACAAAGTAGATGTAACAAAATGTTCTTTCCAAATAACACAGAATGGGTCCGAAAATGATCAAGGGCAAGACAGTGCTTTTTCATTTTCTTTATTGAGAGGTAGTAGCAGATGATTGATGTTTTGATCTAAGTTTCTGAACTTGCTGTCTGGATCATTGAAGTTTTACAACAAACTCTTCTGATTATGGCTCTGTTGACTGTAACCATAACCGTTTGGAATGGCATTTTATAAGCAAAAGATAATGCTCTTAGTTAACGTTTGAAAACTTTTGGCTTTTTCCTTTGTCAGCTTTTTGATTGACTGTAATTAATTAAGTGTACGGTCTCTAATCACCAGTTAACGCCTTCCTTACACATGTATCACAACATTTCCCGGATTTCAGTCGAAAACCCTTGAACCAGTGGCTTTTGTTGATCAAATCTTCGGAAATAACAGTTGAATAATTTAGAATATACCTCCAGGGTTGACTTTATCCCTTATATGGGAGGGTATTCCACAGTGTTTGTGCTTTTAAATACCTGGATCAGTACAAATTGTAATATCTTTATTGTTACTATTACCAAAACGTTGCAGTGTTTGCTTTTTGTGTGAATCTGAATACTGTTGGTTTGTAAAGTGTGTTGTTAAGCTCTCCTATAATAATACCTATTTTGCCGTTGTTCTTTGTAAAAAGAAACCCTGCTAAAAATTTTGAACACAAAAATCTTTCACATCTTGCTTTTCCTGGTCAGCTGTGGAAAGTCAACCACAAAGTTATTGCAGGTTGCTTACTTTACCCGCAGATGCTTTAGCCGTAAAATAAGGATTTGAATTCGCTAGCATTCATCTCGTGCTGTACAACTTGCGTAGGTGCAGTTATTCCAAACTGACCAGAGGTTTCATTTTAGCGCTTGCGCATTGGTTATAAGCTGCAACTGATTAAGTGATTTCGGCCGTGTTTAGCGCTTTATGGCTCGGGTAAAAGAGGACTTTATCAACAAGAGAAGATCTGAAACATTGCTTACGGAAGAATTTGTCCACTAGTATTGAGTAATATGACGAGAATGAAAAGTCTTGTGGCGTGCTTTACGACTGATTAGGAAGTTGAAGGGGTAAGAATTTTCAGCAGCATCGGAAAGGGCTGCAGCTGATCCTTATTTGAGAATGTTTTTTAAAACGCTTTTTGAAAGATTTGATTTTCCTTGTTTATTAATAAGTTTACTTTCCAGAAGTTAAGGTTGGTCTAGTGCAGTCTTCTAATATAATCTAATGATTTTCACAAATGGTAATATATGATAGCATTTTTGTTAAATACAAATGTCCAATTTTATTTTTAAGTGGTCCTATAGTCGAGCTATGACAATTTTTATATTAGCAATTTTAGAATGAAAAGTTATTCCGGTTTTGGAACAGATAAACTTAACATCTTCAGAACTTCGCCGCTTTTTTATGAAAAATACTGTCGTTTAGAAGTAAAAAAATAAAGCAATTTTAAGTTCCATTGAAGTCTACATCTGGTGTTTAGCATACTTACGACATTTGGAGCCGATTCACGGTTTCTCTGCAGTTCTTTGGAAGACTAAGCATCAGTGAACATTGAGAAGTATACAACAGATATATGAATATATTGCAGTGTTGTTCACAAAATCAAAAAATTGGCAGTCGTTTGGCTCGGTTCTGAATCAAAAGGTATAGGAACTGGACCTTTTTTGCCTTAAGGTAGCTCCCACCTGTTTTTCTTTTTGCTGTGTTACTTAACCTTACAAAAGATTTTCTCGTACATTAAAGTGGATTTGTGCCAGTTTTTGTTATCTGGCGTTGCAAAAACTTTTAAGCTTGTCAACCCTTGGTACTCCCATCAGAAAATTTGTTTCCATAGCAACTTGACAGGGCCTTAAATACACCCTATATTTGGCATTTGATTGCATTTTACAGAAAAAGTAGTCGGCGAACCTCCGTTTTTATTGCATCAAAGTTGTTTGCTTATCAAGCAGTTGTTTTAGAGAAAGTTTCAAAAAATTCTTTCAAGAGGGTTTTGCGCCACCTTAACATTTGAAAATTTCAAGGTTGCACAAAAATCTCTTGATAGAACTTTTTAAAACTTTCTCTAAATGTGCTCCTTGGTGAGCAAACGATTTTCACGCAATAAAAAAGGAGTTCACCGACTAGTTTTTTGTGTAAAATGCAGTTGAATGCTAGAAATAAGGTGTATTTGAGGTCCTGTCAAGTTGCCATGGCAACCAAAATGTCTGTGGGAGTACAATGGTTGATATAAAACTGAAATGTTACTGTAACATCAGCTTTTAGTAAGTACCAGTTATCTTTTACTATAAACAAGTAAGCCTTTCATAAAGTCAAGTGACAATGGAAATGGAAAACTGCTTTGAGCCACCTTAAAACAAGATGAGAAACCGGGTATTTTTTAATGTCGCGAGGTTGTCCGTATTTTGGTGTAGGGATCCATATCTGGAATATAATTTTTACCGTTTGTTCTTTCGAATGGAGAAAAAAAGCTGTATGATTTAATCCTGGAAGGCAAGAGCTTTGAACTCGTCTTAATTATCAATTGTTTACTTGCCACTTCGGGAGTATTCCTGAACACTTGCGATTGTTTGCTCTCCCTGAATGCTGTACCATCTTTGCAAAGCTGCCATTTGTCCGGTGTCGAGCGCCGAAAGGCCGATTGCTCCTGGTTTGCTAAAGTCGAGTTGACGTAAGTCTCCCTATCTCGGGCATTATAGACTATTGGTGCGAAACATATTGCTGCCATCGTTGAGGGTTTTTGTCCGGATCCACTCACTCGAACGCGTTTGTGGGTATATTTGAAGGGTTTGTGGCTTTATTGGACGTCACCAACATTTGGCGTCCTTTTCTGCACGTCCTTCGATGGATCTTGCATGAGTCCAACATGCAAGTAGCTTAGCATTTGCTTGCGGAAGTTTTCATTAGGAAATTGATCGCTTTAGTACCGAAAACTTCTGAACGGTTTCTTTGCATTCAGTTTTAAATCATTTCATTTATTACTATACATGGTTATTTTCATTCAGGCCTTCGGCAACGTGACATCGTCATTCCGGTGTCCCAGATATCCCCCCCCCTCCCCCCCCCAGAGGCGAGTTCCCAAGAGATCTCGCCCTTCCAGCGCGCGCCCCCTTTTGGGGACCTTGCCCTCTCACGACAAAGTTCATGTCTCAAGAGAATATTCTTATATTTAAAAGCAACTACCAAGAGTGTTTCTGAAATATGGTCTGGCAATTTATCTGATATCTTCAGAAGTTGGAGTTGACTTTCTAGACCACGTATACTTGATTGGATTTTGTTGTATTGCCAAATTTGTCGATTGTCTCGCGGGTGATACAAGTCTCGGGCTAGCATATTCACTGACTTGTCAGTTGATGAAACCACGTTTAGTTTTACTTTTAGATCCCAGTGTTTGAACAAGCTCATCCGCCAATCGACCGCCATTGACGAACGCGATTTCGTCATGCTATGCGCAGAACGTGATGCGCGTGGGGAGTGGGCTGGAAAAAATATTCGCCCGGGGTGGGAAGGCAAATATTTTAATATTGAATCTTGTCAATCAGTTCTTATGGCTTGCTAGTTTTTGGAGATATTCTTATTGATGGGGGGGGAGGGGGTAGCATGAATCCCATAAAAGTATCGAGCTACCCGCCACCCACCCCCACCCCCCGTAAGATCATGCACCAAGGGGTGCTCATCGGGCGGGGGAAATTTGATCAGGGACGATACAAAAGCCAAGTAGAGTTTTCCCTGGGTCTCCTGGGATGCTGGTACCAGTTTATTTTTTTAAACTGGTCATTCTAAGAAAAATAATAGAAGTCTAGTCATTGGAATTTGTAATGGAAAACAAGGAATAACGGCTTTAAAAACGAGGTGTTTTTTTCTTTTTCCCCTTTGTCGTTTAGCAGATACGTTTTATTAAAAAAAACAGAGAGCCCTGTTCAACTTGCGCGTGCAGACTATTTCGGTGCCGGAACGCCTTTTATGGATGAAGCGTCAGGGTAATTACTCACTCCACTTGACTCACTTCCTTTCAACGAAGCGACTCTGAATTTTGATTGCCATTGTTTGGTGAGCTCTTCATTTAAATATTCCGTGTTGGGGGGTTGCGTAAATACTGACCAATGACCAGTGGCCGACAGACGTAATTAATTTTTTCGTACTATAAAATCTTTCCTTACCGTCGAGTGGACCAAATATATACCAGCCTCAACAGTGTTTCCAGACAATACACCGTCGCGTGTGGGTTGTTGAGAGAATATACGCGAACGGTACTGAAACAAGCGAAAGAACTCGGATATTGGGTTGACGAGTTTGATCAAAGCTATAGACCACAAGCTTTTCAGATCATGGTAAGTTTATTGTCGCCGTTCCGTAAAACATACTCTCTTGCAATGTCTGTTTCTAATACAATTTTATTTTATTGCTCAAAAAGTTACTACCTTCAAAAAGCTGTCGCTGAAGACAATGAATCGCAAACAACCCGACAAGAAACGTGCTCTTCCTTTCTTTCTCTGATCACTCAAGCGGAAATCGAGGTTCTAATCTGTCCGCAGGAATAGTGTAAAACAAGCGTTCTATTGTCTGCTTGACAGTAGACTTTAAAGGCAAATCTCTCGCAACATTTCTGTTCGATTTCGAAGTCTCTTGGGATCCGTGTTAAACGGGGAAAGAGTTATGGAGTATCCAAAACACTGAAAGTGATATTCTTATGAAGGTCACTCGAGGCAGGGCAACACACGATTCATTCTTTGTATCGCCATATCTTCTCTTGGACATGTTTTTATTCAAATTATCATTTGAAAACTACAATGCACCTTCAACTTATTTTAAAATAAGACTGAAGTCATAAATTTGGTTTCTTCTTAAAGCTTAAGGAAGTCTGTTAAAACTTATGATTGAGCTATGGCGTATCGAGATTCTCAGTTGATATTTGTTTTTCCACAGGTCGGCGTGTTCTCGAGCCGGAGACATGTGCTTTTGATATGTCACAACAAACAGTTTCGGATTCTAACTTTTATTATCGATTAGCTTCTATTTATATCTTTCAATTTTTTTCATCTTGTTACTGGTGATAAAAGTGAACGCTATAGTTACTTCTGAAATATTTTTTGTGTCTAACTTAAATATCATGACAGCAAATTTACTCAATAAATATGATTTTAAAGCCATTATCGATACAAATACAGGAATCAGCAGCTTCACCGGGAAATAGAATCCTCTCGGTAAAGTAGATTGGTATATTCTTTTTTTGCTGTTAGCCTGTGCTAATTAACGTGTATTGAGAACTGGACTTATCGAGTTTTATTTCTTAATAACAAAGTTTCATGATTTTTCTATTTTTTATTCTTTTTTCGTTGGTAAAACTGAGTATCTAATACACACGGTATATCACTATTTGTCCGCATGTTAATATATTACTTTTAAAAATGTGTCTTTCAATTCAATTGCAGATGAAACAATTGCAGCAGTGCTACAGTCGAGCGTGCTCACGCATAACCGAGCTGGAACGCCAAAATACAATGCTGAAAGAGCAAATCAATCTATACGCTCAAAACTTTTCCGAGGAATTAACAAATTATGTCATACTAGAAAAAGATACTTTTAATCACTTGAAAGAATGTTTGTGCGAGGCTTATGCCAAGTTCGAGGCGCTGAAACAAGAGGGAAACTGGTTACAAACACGCTATAACGAAGCCATCAAAGGATTCAAAGAGCTGGAGCAAGAGAACAAAATACTGAGGGCAAACAGCAAAGAGATGTGCAAACAAGTTAAGGCAGCTGGAAAGCACTCGGACTCGGCATTTTCACATCGTTCATCACGTCGCCATGGCAACATTTGGGCTCAAGACAGTAGTTGGCAGTTTCAACCCTGGATGGAAGTAGCACGTGATCTGGAACATGTTCAAGTAACCAATCACAGAGAGTGTAAAGAAAACACGAAACACTCTGAAGATAGAAAGAAGTCTATGCATTCAGTACCAAATAGAGTTCAAGAGGGGCTCTGTCAGAACAAGCCGCATCAAACAGAGAACTCTGATGAAGTCAACAGAAAAGGTGTCACGTCAGTTATCAATCGGGCACATGTTCACGTTAACGGGTCACATGACAAAGACATAGAATCACGTGACAGTGTCAGCCCAAGTAAAGTTGTTCGTATTCAGATAACTTTGCAGCGGTCCAATTCATCCGCCAGTTCAAAAGCAGATGAAGCGCCAATTAGTCCCGAGAAGGTAGACTTGAAAAAACGGTGACACCTTAGCTTAAACGATACACTTCGAAGAAACGACGTAAAGCCTGGCAATAACTGAATTTCACTTTTACGACCAAGTGTCAATAAAACAACTTTTAAACAATTTTATACAATTGTTTTGGTAATCAATTACACGCTTTCTTTAAAAGAACCAGTCATTTGGTTTAGGCTAACTGTTCCTCTTTAATATGGCAAATTTGTTCAAAAATGTTCTTGATATTTTCATACATAAATAAAATTATTGTAGTTTGAAAAACGACGTGTTTTACGGTTTTCAACCTGATACTGCGGTTATTCTTAAATTAATTGTTCTTAAATCTGGGCAGAGACTGAAAGAGAGAGAGAGGTTACGTAAAAAACAGATAAATTGGTGAAAATATTAAACTCGTATCAGACGTACTATATTTTACAAAACACCAAGAAATTTCTGGCATTGCGTTTCTAGATTTCGAAAAAGCTTTTGATTCGATTGAATGGTCCTTTATACTAAAAGCACTTGAACGTTTCAATTTTGGACCGCAGTTTATTAGATGGATTGAGGTCTTTTACTGCAACATACCAAGCTGTGTAGTTAACAGCGGTTTATTTGCTTCTCCTTTTTTCAACTTACGACAGGTGTTACTTTTCGTCCTTGCCATTGAACTATTGGACAATGCAATCAGAAAAACAGATGATATAAAGGGCATTAAGGTTAGTTCTAAACAGACCAAATTGTCAACAATACGCCTACGACACCATACAGTATTCGTTCCCGACATTTCATCGGCACAAAGTCTGATTAAACTTCTGAGTGTTCAGGACTAAGGATGAACTCCTCCAAATCAAACTAAAGATGAACTCCTCCAAGTCAAATTAAAGATGAACTCCTCCAAATCTGATGCATTGTGGCTAGGATCATTGAATAAGCATTACCAATCAGCAAGTCCTGCATTTCCGCAACCCAGACGGGACTGTGAACGCCCTCGGTGTTCAATTTTCTTACAATCAGGAAGTCGCAAATGAAAAGAATTTTCACCAAAATCTGGATTTTGTCAAATCTCTTTTAATTAAACACATGGAAGACCAGAGATCTTTCGCTTTTAGGTAAATACAAATCATTAAAACGATAGCACTATCTAAATTAACGTCGATTTACAAGTTCCGTGCTTCCTTGCCCAACTATTTTCGAAAAAGAAGTAAACCAAATTACTTTGAGTTTCAGCTTTATTTGGAACAGTAAGCCCCCTAAAATAAAATTTTAAATAAATCCACCCTGATTTCAGATAAGAGAAATGAAGGACTCAAAATGCTCGACTTTACCAAATTTAGTAAAGCTGTTAAATCAGCTTGGGTAAAACGAATATGCTCCGATTTTGATTCCGATCGAGAGGAAAGTCATTCCAAAATACGCAGAAGTTTGGCTGCAGCTTTCTTTTTAACTGCAATTTTGACTGCAAATCTCTTGATGTTTCAAGTTGTCCTCCCTTTTACCAAACCATTCTAGCATCTTGGAAAAAAATAAAAAGAAATTTCCGATGAAATTATTTGGAACAACAAAGCCATAACTATCAATTGAAAAATCTCTATTTTACGATGGTATAAAGCTGGAATTACTAAAATAAGATAGATTTTTAAAGACCACCGACAACAGTTTTTTTGTCACATAATCAACGTCTCAGAAAATACAACATTCAATCACTTTTCCTCCAGTATTATTCTCTTGTCAGTGCTATACCTGAGCAGTGGAAAAAACAGCTGAAAAACAAGCCAAATAATGAATTTAACTTTACGCC
>JAOBYE010078339.1:4375-20654 GCA_025403585.1 Parazoanthus swiftii
GGCAGAAAAATTCTGCTTTGCAACCCTCTCCCAACCCCTCCTCAAAATTTACAATTTGAGCCCATAATGGTATACTCCTTTAAAATACTCGGCTTCTGAGGACCTTGTTTTTGATGGTAGAATTTTTTCTGGAACTTGACAATGCAAAAAGATCACATAATGACCATAATTTTATATGTTGTTTCAAATACAAATACTATTATTAATATTATATTTATTATGAAATATAATTAATTCTTGCCCACAGTGTAAACAAATCAAACAGATGGCATATTAATTACAGAACAAGCAGGTACAATGTACATTCTAATTTGCTCTTCATTTTTTGTCTACAACTAGATTTGCCTAAAGTCCTGTCAAAAGAGTGGGTGTGCTTTGGAACTGTGTTTCCATCAGTGCAATGCATTGTAAATTTGCAAGAGTGATGAGATCATGCTACAGTTTAATGGTTTTACCATTAAATGACATTGGGCCCATATCATGCAGTCCATTACCTTGTTTTTGATGACACACCATACATGTAGAAAATAATTTAATTGGATCAGAAAACTAAAGAAACTTTCATC
This sequence comes from Parazoanthus swiftii, assembly GCA_025403585.1. Classification (NCBI taxonomy): domain Eukaryota; kingdom Metazoa; phylum Cnidaria; class Anthozoa; order Zoantharia; family Parazoanthidae; genus Parazoanthus; species Parazoanthus swiftii. Next base: position 4,942 of record JAOBYE010078339.1, read on the forward strand.
GCTTGACGTTTGATGACCTTTTCCAGGAAAAGCCCCTAGAGTTGCTTCAGAGGTGAGATACTGTACTGCATTAATTCTACTGCAGATTGTTGTGAACACTGATGGTGATTTATTAATATATAGGCCCGAGGAATTGGATGTTTTTTTTGAGACCCAGAGCTGCAAGCAGTTCCCTGAACAGCATTTTGATTTAGTCTTGAATTGTTGCCTTTTAGCTTCTGTAATCTCAAGTTTTTTAAAATTGCTTTTTGCCATTACTTTTACCTTTGATTCTTGATCAAATTTTAATAAATGCATGTTTTGTCATATTGCTTCTCTACCTTTTGTGACTGAGGCATAAAGTACATGATGTATTAAAGGGACCATTGTATCATTGATATGAAACTTGCTTATACCGTAACTTAATATTAAGCCTTAATAAGGTTGCACAAACCCAAAAGTAGTTTGCTTCAACCAATAAACATGAAAGATTCCTGCAATTTGTGTTTGAAACATTTCCATTTTGAAAAAGGGCAAAGTCTATCTTAGGCTGTTGTAACACTTGGTGCCAGAGCAGTAGTGCCTAAACAGTACAAAATGGTGCGGTGTTAAGTGCCGCACTTGGTGCCAAAAATATCAATACCACTTACATGTAAGTGCCCAAGTACAAGGTTGAGACCAATGTCAAAACTTGGCCATGGGCACCAGGCCAGAATTCTGGCGTGGAAACTTGAAAAAAGATGTGTTCAGATTTGGTCTCGGTGATAATCATACTTGGGCACCATGCACAGGCACCAATTGTGAACTTCTATGTACAGTAAACACGCTGGCATGGTTTATAGTTCATATTTCTTTGGGTATTTTGTTATATAAATATACCTTTTAAATTCATGCTTTTTGTAGTGTTATACTAAACTTGAGCTTATAAGAAAACTGGGGCACAATTTTGCTTTGAAAATTTCAGAATAATCTTAGACCTTAATTCACATTCACAACCATAAAATTGAAGGTGCCTCTTACATAGCGTGTAGCGTTACATGTATGAACGATTCAAGTAATATGTAGACCAAAAAATGAAGAAAACTAATATAAAACTTGGTTGAAATTGATCTGGTTCAGTTTTTATAATAACAAAAAAAGCGTGTGAAACTAAAGATTGCAATTTCACAGTTTTATAACCAGTGGATGGTGTGCAATTAAAAGTTATTAGTAGCAGCAAGTTTAATTAAGAGAAATTTAAGAGAAATGGTATTAATAATTAAAAACAGAATTGGTTGAATTAAAAAAACGACTTATGTTGTGACTTCTTGAAATCACTGTATGATCAAACAAACCCCAGAAATCAAGTCATACCTTGCAATTTAGTTTTATTGTGACAAACCACATGTGGGATCATATCAAATTGGTTTATACCATATTATGCCAAATTTATTCAAAAAATTTATTAACTCTCAAATCCGTAATTGCCGGCATCAGATTTTAGCGTTTGGTCACTGACAATTTTGAAACTTTTTTCGGAGTTCTAAAGCAAAATGTGCTAAAGTGTTGATCGTGACGAGGTTGGAATGAACATGAAATTCTGGAATACGAAATTCAATTCAATTTATTGGCATTTAGATAAACAGCCAAAGGCAAAATTTTTGTTATTGATGTTGGCTGTGCTCAAAAGAAAATTTATTAGAAAAGGATGTGCATTTTCAAAGAAGTGCTATCTTGGTTTACCACTAGCACGAAGTCGACCAACACGTCAAATATATATTTTTGTTTTCAAAATTATCGAGATGTGCGGCATGAAATCATAAAAAGCGACATCTTAGAAATCGTTTATTGTTTTACCAGTAAGCATTCATTTTTTGTGAAATTTGATTCATGACAAATCACAGCCAGTGATGGGTTCTTGGAAGAAATTAAAATTTTGTCTCGTGGCTATCAGAAGGATAATATATTTCCAATATGCTGCCAGCTTTGGGTTGCGTCCAGGGGCATATAATTGGAGAGATTACCAAACTACAGACGCTCTTTAATGTAAGCCTTTCGACGAATTTTTGCGATCTCAGGTTGTTTTAAATTATTTCGTGTCACGACCGAAATGGAAGACATGAGTGACTTCCGTTTGGAGGAATTATATTTGAGACAAATTTGAGACGCGACCACTAAAATCAAAACAGATCTATTTTGTGACAGAAAGCGTTAGCGAGTCGAATCAATAATACTAATACAAATGAGAAAAATATTTGATTTGAAAATATTTTTTCGGTTCCGGCAATATGTGTTCTGATGAACCGACAATAAATTCTGATTATAGCGGCTGTGAATACTGCTTAATCTGCTATCGACAATTGAGTCTTTCAATTTCGCCTGATAGATCGTAGTGTAAAAGGCACTTTAAACACTTATGAATTGAAGAGAGTGTTCAAGATTTTTGGTGGCTGCACGTACAAGTAACAAACATACAAGGCAGTTGGGCGCCATGTTCCACTCGGCGAACAAAGATGCGACAGAAACATACAGTTTATAAATATATCTTTATACTTGAATAAATTATAAACTTTATGGCTCAGCGAACGGCAATTGTATATGTGCAAAAGGAAACCTTATCCACTTTACTGTTCCTGCCAGAGTCGAGAGCGTGCCTTAACCCCGGCACTAATATGACTTTAATCCGTGTAAAATCCTTAAAAAAAAGTATCGCGGTTAATTTAACAGCGCAACTCGCAGTCGACAACAGCTGAGCTTTATTTTTCTCATTTAGTTTGTTGTTGTTTCATTGGAAATCACAAATGCGAAAACACAACGCGCCGACTTGCAAATATCAGATGGAGAAATCTTGGCTGACGACCTGAACATAGTTGTGAAACTTGCATGGAAAGCCATTATAGTGCTTTTTAAAAGACTGTTGCAGACGTCCTTGTATATTTCCGAGTGAAATCCTGACAGTAACTGCGGCACGTTCCGGCTCGCTTACAATGCACAACTTGTGCTAAACAAATGCAGGGTTATATTCATCCCCCTAAGACAATTACAAAAACACACTAAGAATACGGACCAATATACTTCTTATCTACAACTCTCAATATTGTACTGAAAATGGGTACCGGTTCTGAAACTCACCCAGACAGATCGCGTTCCTGTCTCCCGCCTCCCGTATTTTCATCTTCTTGAGATTGTAATCGTACTTTGCGCGGGTTCGTCTCGAACGTCGTGTACGTAAGAGCACATTAGCTGGGCTATCTTGAAAGCCATTCAGTTTCGAGGGCCTCCCGGCATGACCAGTAATGCGTCCTGTTTCCGATTCCTCTTCGAACAGCTCTTCATGAAACCCTTCACAACAGTAAACAATCGCGAGGCAAACACAAAGTACAGCTCGGCCTCGGGGTAAGAGCATCGCGTGTTCCAACTCTTGAAACTCTTATTGCTGTCTCCCACAAAGGATCGCAGCTCAAACTGGACGTGTTAACAGCAACTCTTGAGCAGAATCTTGCAAGGGTCACTTGCTGGGTCCGTAAGCAACTTTCTTGCTCCAAATTCAACCGAAGGCCCTCCTTGGTTCTGGAGATATTTTAATAATTACAACGTTAAATGAAACTGAAAGGACTTCACTTGAGTGTGGATTGAAGCACGTGTGAGACATTTACTTGAAAGCTTGTCTAACGGGGTATACTACCAAAACTACTGGACTACGATTGACTGTTAAAACTCTACTATATTTGCTGCTGCTGTTCACATACTTTGCTTGCGATTTGTCGAGAAGCTACGAGACTTCCTGACATCATTGTGAACAGGGTTTCACGGTCCCGAATGAAACATAAGCCAGGCAGCCATCATAAGTGAATGCATGTGTGCAGCAGAGTAAACACAGAGATCGGTGTATTCCTTAATAAAACAACATTGGCCCGTGACGTCACTTGGCTTCATTTAATTGCTAATTATTCAGCCCATTGTTGACTGTAAATGTAATTGAGTGATTGTCACAACCGAACAAAACGATAGTGGAAAACAAACATCAAACAAATCCTTCAAACACACCAATCAAAGCGAGTGCATTCTACAGATCGACACAACGTGCAAATACGATTTTGTCTGTTGCCAAAAGCGGTTTTCTTTGATAAGAGCGACGGAGGATATATTTGATCAAACCTGGCGGCGCTTTCCCAGTGGGGTGGCGACCCCCGTTGTTAGTTTCTCCTGCACTAAATTAAAAAAAGCCACTCTTCTGGTATCTTATGCATAGCATTTTCAAAATACAAAGAATTAAACAACGACTGAGGTTACGTTAGTGGCTGTGGCTGTGGCGCGATGTCGCGCGATATAAAATATCCCACCACAGATTTTTTTTGTAAAGCTCGCTCTCCTACTCGCTCAGCATCTTGGCTTCAGTGGTATTGCATGTCTTATCCCTTGTGGCCTCCCCTCAGGCGAAGCCAAAAAGTATTAAAAATTGTAAGGCAAACACATGTAGGTTTGAGTTCGTAGATTTCCGATAAGCTCAGCTGGAAAATATGTGTTCATCAAAAAAAGGGATTTTGCATCTGTTCATGCTTTAAGGCTGCATATCCTTAATTATTATACCATTAGAAAAACGTCAAAATTAAAAAGTGCCTTCTCAATGTTTATGTATAACTGATTCACGTTTTAATCAGTTTAATTTCAAAGTGGGTACAGGTCAGTACTTAGTAACCAATGTCGATGTAAACAGAAAACACGCATGAAAGGCGAGAAAGATTTCTGTCGTATCGACAGCACGTAAATGAAAACCAATTTGTTTCGATATAAACGGTTTTTTAAGGTACCAGAATTACCTTGACTCAGTAAAATAACCGATTTCCAGTTTTTTAGCTTATGAGATTGTTAAGCATTTAAACTATTCAAATGTGAAAATTTGAACTCGAAAGCTTGTTAAATAGTGGCGATGACACATGAATCGAGGAGATGTGACATAATAACTTGTCACGCACTGAAGCGAGTTTGAACATCTAAATAATAGTACTGGGTCTACTTCGCACTGCAGCGAAATAAATTTCGTCGCATTTATTCAATAACAGACAAACAAGGAAAGAACTAGCCTGCAAATAGAATTATAAAAGCAAGTAGCAAAAGGGAATATGGAAGTCAAGCCAGTAAATTTCAAAATCGATTCAGTTTCATGAAATACCCACTCGCATTGTCCACGTGTTTCGATCTATTCAGTTAACTCAGTGACTGCTGGAGGCGAATTGCCGCTGGCTACAAGTGGCTCTTCTTTGGCTGTTTTTTCCGCTATGCATTTTGTATTTTTGGTCGCAGTTAACGTTGAAGTTCGAGAAAAAATTGTCCGGTAAAGCCAAAGATATATCAGTTTGACTCAGTGGCTGTAAAACAAACAAGCCATTGTGAAAAATAGTGCCTGACAAACTGAATGACATGTGTTTATATCTTTAGATTACTTCGCTGCACACTGATTGGAAGATTATTTGCTCGGCTGTTTGGAATAATACTGAATAAACAAACAGACTGCCGCAAATTTTTTCCTGTCGCTCGCAAGTAAATTATGTGCATTTTGGTCAACTTGCAGAAGTTTGATTTCAAAAACTTCGTATTCAACCTATTGACAACAAATTTTGCACTGAGCCGGCGAAAGATGTGAATAGCAAAATCGTGCCGGCGAAGTTTTCCTATTATCTTGGTTCTTGAGGTTTTTCAAAATCCGCCGGTTGTCGAAACAAAATAGCATTTTCAACTTTGCAAAGTGTTAATGCGCTTCAATGCAAATTGCCGGCACGTTGCTTGAAATCAGTTTTCGAGAGGGAATTTCACCATGAAAACTTGTTTCTTACGAAAACAGTAGGCCCAATGATTTCAAGTTACGTCAAATCTTAAAATGCAAGCGGCTCTCTCAGGTAGGAAATTTTACCAGAAGTTACTAACAGTGAGTGGAGTGGTGCCGAGAGTTTCTTTGCTCAAGAAACTCATATTATTGCAAGTAAAAATAGAAATTGCACAAAGTGGCAAGACATGTGTTTAAATTTATTTAATCTTTTTTGTTATTTTAAAAATGAACGAATTAGAAACCTTTTAATCTGTAGATACAAAGTTCAACATATTTAACTTTTTAAGCCTCCCCCTGTTTTTGCAAGAGGTTCCACTTTATTACAACGTTGGAACATTAACAATAAATTTGCTTGACTTATTTTTATATTCTTGAACATCAAGCAAAGATGATACATTACTGTACTATCTATTATACTATTACATTCTGGAACGGTGAACAGATAACATTGTGTATGGGCCTGTATTTACTGTTATGTACTGTAGCATCGAAAAATAGCATGCTGTTTTTACTTTTCAGCTGGGAAGGCGACAATCAAGATTCCACAAATTATAATTTTGTATAAACCATTATTATATGTTCTCTGTATCAATGTACAAATATTCTGCTTTTATTAAAAGAATTGCATTAGATTATTATTTATTGGTAAGGTTACATTGTGTTTTGTTCTATAGTTCCAAAACACCTTTTGTATTCAGTCATAAACAGCGTTTACAGTTTCTTATTTTAGTAATTAAAAAAATTGGTCTTAATCTTAACTGACTCGACTTTGCATTTATGCGCTAGAAGTTGAGGGAGGGGGACAGGTTAGAAATATCTTGTCCAAAAGCCCAACAAATGAACAATACTGTTGCAGAACATCTGCTCTTCTCTGTTAGCAGACACGCCTAGTGTTAGGAGATATGAGACAACATGCATATCCGGTAACCTGCTGAGATTCTTTGCGTTAGTCGATGTTGCGCGGTTCCATTATTTATAAACATTTGAAAAAGTTCTATTACCACGATATAAAGCCTTAGTGAGCCAGTCCATAAAATGACATATATATATACTTTATACAAGACACCATTTTAGAGTGCAAATATGGCACCAGAACGAGTGCAAATACGAGACTGTACTACAGTGTTTACGAGCTGGTTTGACCGGTTTCACTAAACAAATTTCAAAAAATAAACTAGCGTGTAGTAATAGTTTACACCTCGTGTACAACCAAAACTTGAAAAATACCGAAAGATTTACGAGAATTCCGATCATTTTTGAAGACTTCCCGACAGCTTCCGAAAACTTCCCGAAGTCTTTCAAAAAACTGAAAATAAAAATCGTCAAAAGTCATACGGAGGTTGGGGGTTGGCGTTTCCCTATTGGGACAGTTTGTTCAAAAGTTTCGGAATCATCCTCATTGGTAGGGGCAAATAAAACAACTTGATACATTATATCAGCGGTTGTTTTGAAAATTCCTTGTAAGGAATAAATGTGGAATGGGGAATATTTAACTTTAAGGACTCACAGACGTTTGAGCAAACGCAAATTTTCAAATTATGGTCATTACCAAAGGCATTTTAATGGTACTTTCTCGAAGAAGATCTTTCAAATAAAACTGTTGAAAGTATTTTTTTGAAAATGTTAGGCTTTTACTGCAGTTTTGCAGTGTTCATTTATTTTGTGAAATGTCTATAACTATGTCAATGTGACGTTTCTTGGGGTAGGATCTCCAGTCTGAGAAAGTCCGTGTGATGTCGAGGCTCTGCCGCCGGTATCAAAAGGAAGGACTCGGCGCAAATTGGTAACGAAAGACAACGAGAGGTACTTTCGTCGCCGCAGCATTCAATGCTGCCGTTTGCTATTTGTCCTGCTAGATTTGAAAATTGTTAATATATGTTAAAATGAGACACAAAACAACTCCATGAACCTGAAGTGTAGTTAAGTCTCTTATAAAGGAAACCAGTCAAAAGCCATGATGTGCTCGGTTTGCGCTTACCGCAGTGACGTCAAATCAAAATGACTTCAGTTTTACTGTGTCGACTCAGGATGTAACAGCTCCATCACGTACAAACATGACGAAGAGGTCAGCGAACCGATTACACAGCAAGCTTGCTGGCTGGCTGTAAAGGGGCTTGGCCGCGACTATCGAAAACAGCGGGAACCGAGGTATTGTGCTAGTTCGGACAGCCGCCCACCCAGATGCTTTTTGAAATTGACTGGTTTAATTCCATTTTGAAAATGGATGAAGCCTGGTAGTTAGAAGGCATTTCAGTTTGATTTCATTTAGAAGTATAGAAAACTATCAACTAGTTTGTCAGTTCTGCATGTCTGAAATTTAAATTTCTACTAAAAAACGGCGTACGTCGGATGGACCAGATGGAAAAAACTAAAATGATTTATGACTGAATCCTAAGACTAAATTTTTCCAGTTTTCGCTTCAGTTTTTGACGGAAAAAATCAATCATCATGAATCATGAATTACTTGATGATAAGATATATGCACGTTAGCGTTTTTCCACAATCTCCTAATTGTAGTATTCCACATGCATTTTGAACAGACCGACTTTCAACCTCGATTCACCTTTCGATTTAGTCGAAACGGACACACACATACTTATGTATATACATCACCAAAAACAGTTCTTCTGAGAACTACTCTCACCCGGACGATCACACCACACGAAACACGGTATTTATAGTATTTTGAAAATAAGTTAAAGTGCCAAACGAATCCCTTCAGGGAAGATTAACAATTTTTTTAAAATCGAATTATAGTTAAAAACTGGCCAATGAGTACCGCGGGTAAATGATATTGATCTGAGCGAAAACCGTGTAAGCACGTTACTCTCGCATGCCTTTTTTCTGTTCAACTCTTGTTTACAGAGAAATACTCAGTTTTGGACTATATGAAAACAGAACTTCAATTGAAGCATACTTGCAGCCAGATCCGCAGGCAATTCAGGTGGGTTTTCGGCAACGGAAATTGCAAGTTGGTGAGTGCTAGTAAACTGTTAGATCCCTCTGTATCCCGTTATCCGACTGTAGAACCTCGTTAGCATCACCTGCTACAAATCTGCTTCTATCTGCGAGCAGTAATTAATGGCTTTGAAATGTTTCGTCGAAGATCTTGGAACTGGAAACTGATAATAAGTGAAAGCGCAGGAGTGGATTACAAACAACCAAAGTAGATGTTACATTTCCTCAGCTTCCAAAAAATAGCGAAATAGCAGACCGTGCATGTGCTAAAATGTAATTTAGTTCGCCGCCGCAATTTTTGTCGCATTTGCTAAAGTACGCACTATTAATCTTTCTGACAACGTATTAATCACTCAGGAAAGGCTAAAAATTGTAAAAACAGCCTGTGATCACGCTAAAAAGTTTCCATCTAGTTGTTACCTGTTTGAAAATCGAACAGTTCCCTTCATCGAGCACGTGAGTTCTTGTGTTGGTAGCGAGATTTTTCAGATGAACTTGGTCCCAGAACTTCATTTCAGCCAAGAGCTTTATACCAGCCGAATTGGCTGCGCTCGCTGACACAAGTTGCTTGAATGCAATCAACAGCTTCTACCAGGGCTTAAAGTTCAGCTTGTTTTCAAAGTGTGCTTTTAGCCTTGCTGCTAACTGTACTGCAATTAGTTTTCAAAGACCAACTGAATATGACTAGCCGTAAGAATGTTAAAGTTCTGATTTCGACAAAATACGATCTGTACTATTTTATCGTTTATTCTTTCATGGGAAAGTTTCTGTCGGTCTTTTGTCGAAGATTAACTATTGGTGAAACAGGAGAGTAAAGTTGTTTTCCTGTTAAACAAACGTCAATGTTCTCTCATACAAACTTTTATAATTCTATACCTCGCATAGAAGGTCTAATATATCCGATTTATCAGTTTTGAATAATAAACTCAAAGCTTGCATGGCTGTTTATGTGGCTGTATCGCCTAAGTTGGATGTTTAATTTTTAGGCACATTTGAAAAATAAAGGTAGTTTCACGTGTGCCAACCAAATCGGAGTTCAAGTGGTGCTATCTTTGAGCCGTGATTACAGCTTGTCAGTCTAACCATCCAGAAGTTTCAGAGAAAGTCAGGTTACGTCCAGAAATACCGAAATAAAAGGAAAGTTATTATTAGCTCCAGTTAAACTGGAAATTCTATGCTCAGTTAATGTACCCATTGCCGCCGTAAAGCCTCCAATCGAATCTTCGAGATTTTCCTCGCAAAACTTGTAGACAGAGTTTTCTGTACGATAATTTTCTGCTCGGCCCCGCTGTTCGATGCTATTTATAGTACTTCTTTACGCCGGCCTCGCAGGCTGGACCTTACAACCGCAAGACGTTTTTGAAAAAAACCCAATTTGATTGAAACAATAGCAGAAATACTCTCTGGGTCTTAGCCAACATTGCTGAGGCAACCGAGGAGCCGAATTCCGACTATAAAATGTATATTTTTTAAAAGCGTCTATTTAGGACCTGAAATTCTACCTTCTTACTAACTGAGCGCCATGGTTCAGTCCTGGAGCAAGCGAGGCCAGTAGTTCAACTCTTAATACAGCTACGACCCTTCTCACGCTTTTTGATTCAGTGAGAAGTTTGCATGCTGGCGTCACATACTACCACTACCAGAATGCTTTGCCAACTTTCATTTGTAAGGCAATCTAATATCCTCACGAGGGAAAAAATTGAGTCATCATGCAAGCGTTCAATTGAAAAGCTGTGAATGCCAGAAAAGAGCAGGTCAAAGTTAGTCAGAAACGTGGGCAGGAAGGGTTTATTGAGGTTACGGCTCTGCAAGTGTGAGCACGAACATTTTCCGCTTTTTGAGGCATAAAGGCAATAATTATTTTATGGCAAAGCTAAATCAAGTGCTCTGATTGGTGGCTATTTGCTGGTCAGAAGTTTTCAGTACGGACCGTTAACATGGAAATGGTCTTATGGATATACGGTACTGAACTAACACAGACCTTCATGATTTATATATGTGAAAGGTAAGAAAATGTTTTCTAGAAAACAATTCTAACTCCGAGAAAATTTCTCAGCAATTTTAATCAGTTCTAATAAAACGCTTTATTCTATTTCTAAATACCGCGCGAGCTGAAGAGTGTATTGTCATTTGAAGATATTTTACCATTGATCCATTTACGCAGGGTTGCACGTCGTCACCCGGACTTTCGCGCCATTTTTCTGTTACTAGTCTGCGGTATTCTCTTGGTTCGTTAATCACTAGAACTCTAGCTTATCAGAAAATCAGCGTGAAAACACAGTTGATATTTACACACTGAGTTGTGCAATGGATTTAATTACAAAATGAAATCGCAATACTTATCGGTATCGTATATTTGGAAAGAGTTGTTGAAGGCCACGGACTCGGCTCGGCCAATTTCACATGCTTTTATGACGTCATCTGTGCATTTAAATAGGGACTGTTTAATGTGAAGCACTTGCACCTTGACACCTTTTTTACCATTACGAATAAATGCTGCGTTGCGGAATGTACAAATGACTATTATTGTGGAGACATGTTGCTATACAGACATTTAACGTTGCATTCCGTTTCTGTTTCGGTGGGATTCATGTTTTGATTCTGCCCGCTTTTCTTTTTGAAAGAAAAACTTTACGAGAACACTCATTCACCCAGATCAACTAGAGCAATAATTTTATGTATAAAAGTAAGAACTGAATAAGGCTGAATGTGCCAAGAAATAAATATCGATTAACCGTTCCCTGGTTATAAATTATCTGGTTCCTATTAAAAACAAAAACTAGAGCGTGTACGTCTTTAAATTATGAGCTTTTATGTGTTTTGCCGGCTTGGTTCATTTATTTACCTGAATTTCGAACTCGTAGGACGGGTACAATTTTGGTTTTAGAAGAATGTCGAGATTGTCGTGTTTTAGGCAAATTGACAGGCTTTTAATTCAGGCGCAGTCGTTTGATATCGTGCGGAACCCTAAAAGTTTTATCTCTTCTAACAAGAATGCTACAGATGCCTGCTGTCTGTAACACATTAAAGTTGAGCCACCTGAGCCCGACCGCAGATTTGTGAAAGGCAGCTTACATGAAAAACAGCTAGAGACAAGCGAGATAGCATATGTTATCTATAAACACCAGTGCAGCACAAGGCCTCACGCAGTTTCCAACACTACTTTCCATATGCATCCTAGATCGTGTATCAGTTGTTGTTTTTCAGCAAATGTTCAGATGTTTTCACAACTTCAATGAAAGTTTGCATGGATTGCGGTTCATGTTACCAAGAAAAAAACATGTATCATATACTGGCAAAAAATGTTCACTGCAACATGCAAGCGAATATACAATTACTTTTAGTCCAGAGCTAGGCAACTTCTTGCATTCTAAACTATCTGTGTAAGAGTTTTTGAGAACTTTGAATTCACTTTTCTATTTGATCTGTTTCAACAGCTCAAATTTATGATATTTTTTACTCAAATGTCCGGCAAAAACTTCAATTAACCACTGGAGCAAGTTTTTAGGAGGGAACAAATAACAGCAGCAGACACTTCCGGCCGCTCTCGGTCTTTAAGTCAGCTGGCTAAAAATTTCATACAATTTGGGCTTGGCGTAAAAAGGTCACTTATGTAGAAGAATATTCCAACTTCTTAAATCAACGTACATTCAATGATTCATCAGCGGCAACAATATTTATTTCATGTATGAAATGAATATATGAAAAACCATATATTTGTACTCCATATATTTATTTCGTATGTTAGTGATATGCATCTTTCTCGAAAACGTTTTACCTATTTTTTTTTGTATGTATTAAGGCTGGTCTTTCTGATAATAAACTATATTATTGAATAACATTTTAAAACCTGCAATTTACCACGCTTCTGAGATTCGCAGGTTCTGTTGTACATGCAGCCTACACTCATTGCAAACTGGAACTGACCTGGCACAGCGTGAAAATAAATATTGCTTTAGGTTCAGACATGCTAATTTCGAACATGGCCTTTAAGTTAAATTAAAACTATTTCAGATATTAGCTGAGGTGTTTTGGACACATCGCGTTCGTCCACGTTTCTTTGGTTTTTGCTGTAAAGAAATCGGCGCCATGCTGTGCCAGGATAACGAGTTCTCGATGTTCCCTATGCGGGAGAATTAACTATATTTCCTTTCTCGTTGTGATAATGCTCATAGTACAAACACGGGTTGCAAACAAAACAACAAAACCACTTTATCCCTTTCCTTTCTACCAGTTGTATCAACAGAACTACAATAACTACTCGCAAACCCTTACACTCTCATCAAGAGTTTTCATGTCATGAGACCAAATTGATTTACGTCTGAGGTGTAACTAACTATAATGCTTAATGGTGATAAATTGTTGATAAACACACCTTTCGGAAAATGGCAGAGTGGTCTTCAGATTCAATGAAGCCGTTGAGTTTAGCAACGGAGAGATGTTTCCGAGCTCGAAAACGCCCTTTCAGTGTGAACGGCAGGCCGTGTCTATGATTCGCTGGGTTTTATCTGAGAGTACAAATACTTGAGCGTTTATCAGAACAATTCTCCGATAATGTAGAAAGCTTATGGAGTCCAAATATTGATTGTAAATGGAGAACTTGGTTCATAAGGTTATTGGTGCCACGCAAGATTAAAACGAAAGGGGCAAATATATCTCCAAATGTTGCACAAAGCAGAGGAATACAAGATATGTATTGCGTGATGCGAGACTTTTTATGGAGTTAAGCTCAACTTCAATCCTGTAAACAACAATTCCTAAGCAAGTAATGGTCAGCTGTTCTGAACTTCTTACTGCCATGGAGAACTCATCAGCTTTTTGACGGAATTTGATAATAAAACGGCTGTCAAAGTTGGCGGCATGTAATTTCCTCCGTTAAAGAAATTTTGATACCGCATAATATTTTGCACATGCGTCAGTCTTAACCCTTGCCCCTTAAAACCGAAACCAAAGCTGTTAAAGCTTTTCAAGTTGTCGCAGAAACTCCAACTAAACCATTCAAGTTTGTGTTTTAACTTTGGAATCACGCAGGGTGACCCATCCTATCTAATACACCTTGAGAAAATAAAGTTAGGCATAGTTTTCGTTGCTTTTTACTTCCATTGTTTTTTAGACCAATTTAAGAATAAACAACACGCATGATCATTTTATTTACAAATTAATTACTATATTGCTGTACAAAATGTGGCACAGATTGTTGAAAACCACCACCAAGAATGAACTCGCACTCACTAAGTGAATTGTTAATAGGTATTCAATTTGCATCCCTTGAAAGCGTTGGGTTATACTTGCAAGTTTCAAAATCAAAATTTGACTGAAGAATCGAAAAACATTTTAAGTCTACATAATTAGGGCCGATTTACAAAGTTTCCAAAATTATATTTTGTACCGGTTTGCCAGGAAAGGGAAATGTTTCATCAATGAGTTAGCCTCGTAGTCCAAAATATACATACCAGGGAGTCCAGGCCCCTCTTCGCCAAACTCAACCGTGCAATCAAATGCCAGTGAGCTGTTTCCCAAGCCGGGCCCAACTCCCCAATCACCGTGAGTTCTGCCAGAACACCTGGAGTTTGACTTAGGTAGAAGGAATAACAGTTAAATATTGATCCTTAAGGCTATTAACTTTTAACAGTTATTCTGCTGAGTTCAGTGAAGAATATCTTTAGGTGCGGTAAACTCATTACCAGACCAGAGGCGATCGCTCAAGCTTTTCCAAACTTTTGCATATGTCATCATGTAATGTCTTTAGTAAATAGAAGGCTAGTAGGAGTATTCTGTATTGCATAATTGCACTAAAAGATCTTCATGATTGCTTCACCGATCGTAGTTTCAACGTCGTCGTGATTTCTTTGGCATGCAACGTTTTGCAGAATTGGAACTTGTCCACGCTGTCTGTACTTGAAATTGACGGTGGACGTCTGTCGTTCCCTATGTATCCAAGAGTTTTGGTGCTGGGGCGGCAGTTGTGAGGGCTGTGGTGTCGATGACCGCACGGGTAGGCTGGTGTAGCCCCAGCAAAAACCGTGGATCCATTGCTTGCTAATCTCGAACCTGAACTACAAAGATTTGATTTTGTAGTTCTGTGCAACGCTACGCTGTGGTAATTTGCTATGCGATGCTATGCAAGGGTGAGTTCAGTCGACACCATCTCGACACCTCTGGATCACTCCCCTCAACTCGCTCCTCTCCGGCATTGGGGCCCCGAACTCTCTCGTGCTGCTTTGTGCTGCATCTCACCGCAATCTCCACATACGTCTTCCGCCTTCGTCCTCGTTTTCCTGTGCCATGGGTTGGCTCCCAGCGTATGAGTGGGCGGGCTGGTGCAAGGTCTCCGTCTGGGTGGCGAACGTAGTGTCCGGTCAGCCCTTTCTGTCTGTCTGGCACCTTTGCACTAGCACACGGCAGACCGTTGCAAAGGTTGACGTTACGGATGTGGTGGTCCCAAATGACATTCGGGACCATTCGTAACATCCTCGTGTGTCGCAAGTTGATCGGTCTGAGATTACGTTTCCAGTAAGAGTACAATTTTTTATTCGGGAATTGTAAAAAAACTGCAAAAATAACCGATGTTAACTTAACCATGGCTAAATATTTAATTACTAGAGGATTTGCCAGAGTCGCCCTGCTCCAAACAGCGGCGTTTTTGAAGTTTTGGCATTCGGTAAATGTGTTGCTGTGGCGAAGCAAAACAGTCGCACTTGCGGGGATTATATAAATGTTGACAGTATACTTTGTAAATCAAACAAAAATCCAGCAAGTACGACTCAGGCTTTCTTCATTATGGTATTTACAAGAAGAAAGGACAAATTCGCTGACACATGAAGTCATCTTGAAACTTCTGTAAGAGTTAGAAATCATTAGAGAGCATTGGTGCTCTGTAAGCCATATGTGTCCACATCGCCTGTGGCCTTTTTAATAACTCTGTGTATCTCTGAATCATTTTCCAGGTCTACCATATGGTATCTACCCA